>JAVJIF010006605.1:0-147046 GCA_038442645.1 Agave tequilana | reverse complement strand
AAGTGAGAGTACCGGTGCCATGATAGTGGATGAGCTTCGAGCTTAAAGATCATATCTATGGATGCATCACTTTCAAAGATGTTTAGGTGAAAGCACCACCATGGTATGGAGACCTAGAGATTGGTTCATATGATTTGCTAACTATCTCTAACTCCTTATTTTAGTTTACATGCTTTTATATTGATGTTTTTAGCATGTATTGATTTTAATGCTCATTATGTTAAATGCAATGTTAATTAGACATGTGATTTACATAGATAGTCTTTGGGATACACCCATGTTTATATGGATTCATATTTTTTTGTTCTCACTATAATTTAGCTATCATGTATTTCCTAGTTCTAAGGCACTTGAATTTACCCAAATGATTATATTTGTTTTGATGTTTTGTGCTTCATATTTTAATTACATGTTTGAATGTAAGTTTTCATTAACACTTGTGCTTATACTTGTACAACTAGTGAGCCACACTTTATTATTATGTGTTTGCACTTTATTGCTCATTTGTACTCATTAGATGTACTTGTATAATCTTGTTTTGATGATTCTTACATTTACACTTGTATTTTCTATTTTTGTATATATTTATGTTTAACTTCATGTATATGTTATTTTGTCCAAAACTATAAATATACATGTCTATCTTAGAGTCACTTGCCTTCATGCAATATTCTAATATGGACTATTTTCATGTTTAGATATGTATGTATACTTTAGTTTAGATAAAATATACATATACCTTAAAGCTTGTTTAGTTTGATGAAAATGAAGTTTTGATGATTTTCATGTTTTTGACTAAGGAATTTCATGTGAGTTTTATTGATTTATTTTCATATATATGCTACTTACATGATCTTGCACAATCTATATATCTTTTGTTTACTCTTGATTTTGATCCATGAGCCTATATGTGCTTAATAGATTTTTGAATGTCAATTCTCGTGTAATTTTCATATATTATAGAATATATATTTGTTTTATTCCTTACTTGAAAGATTTCGAATTAATTTGAAAATTACTTTAAATTAGTTCATTATTCTTCAATTTGGTAGTGATTTTCAAATATACTAAAATATTCTCAGTTCATATTTTTGAAAACCCTTACCTTCTAAGGGTGATTGGATGAGCGACCATGCCTTGTATACCCTTATTGAATATCTTTCAAACATGTACATGATAAGGTGGTAGTTATAAGTTATACACATACTTATCATGAAAATTAATTTTTGTATGCTCATGTTTTCTATATATATGCATGCATCATATTTCAATTAATATTATAGATTGCTCTGATCATACATGCATATAGATATTTTCTTATGCTATTAACTACAATGTTCATACATTTTTTTAGCACAAATTAATTTAATGCTAAGTTTGATTTAGTTCTTAATGATAATTGGTGTTTTTACAAGCTTATGCATTATTTTTATTGGTATTCATAAAGGGAGAAAATTCTTGTTTTATCTTTCAACTAATTTTATTTTCAATTGTCTCTTACTCCCACTCTTTATGATAAAATATCTTGTTTCATATATGCTAATATTTTTAATATTGGAATCAATAATCTTAAATTGGTATTATTCTCAATTTGGTATCTATATTGCAAAATAGTTTTAGTGTTTACTTAAAAATTTAGTTTTTACTTTCAATTGGTATAATGTCTTTCTATCAGTATCAATGGTAAAAAGTGTAACACCCCCGCTCCCGGAATACGTACTTAGTTGCGTATTCGTATTTTCTGATCGTATTTTTGATTTAATTCCTGTATTTGTTTTGTATTATAAATTATTTATATGATCGCTTTGCCTTGGATCTGAATTCGTGAACTCGGAGTCAGCCCTAGTCTGAACCGGGAGCCCGATCCTAGAGTATAGCTCATTCAATCTTTCTACTATTCTGATTTGGCCGATTTCAGTTTCAAATATCATTTTTCAATATTCTAGATTTTTTTATGATTTTCTGGAATTTTTCTGAATTAAGTTGTAAATCTTTAAAACCGGGGTCGACCAATACCGCGGACCGATTCTCGATTTTTAATTTACAAACAGAGTTAAAATTCTAAAAACGGATTTCCTGTAACTTCTTAAAATCACATTTTCTATCTAAATACTTTTTTTGAGAATTTTCTAAATTTATCAAAATTCTACTGGATTTGTGTCGGCCAGTATCACTGGTTGATTCCAGGAATTTTAATTTATAATTGGAATCAAATTTCTAGATTCCGCTTTCATATTACTTCTTAGAATTATATTTTCTTCTTTCGACATTTTCTGATATTTTTCAGATTTATCAAAATCTGGCCGACCCGGTGTAGAGCGGTGTTGACCGTTGACTTCAGAATTTTATTTTGAAAATGGGATTGAATTTCTGAAACCGATTTCACCAAAATCTTTATATAATATTTATTATTTTTGAGAATTTTGGGAAGCTTTTCAAGCTACTTAAATTTTTGGACTTTCCGGAGTTTTCGGTGTTTTCCTGGATACCGGAATTTTATCTAGATAATTTACTCTTCTCTTTTCTCTCTCCTCGCTAGACGCGAGTTTCACCAACTCTGGGTTCAAGATTTAATGCGGAGACTCTCTCCATTCCGCATTTAATGCTTTGTTCTTCAAAGAAAATCAACCCAGATCAAATCACCATGCCTTTTGTCTTTTTCATTAAACGCAACTTTTGCATTTTTCCCTAGACGCGAGTTTTGTTCCCGCATCTGGACAATTGCCAGACGCGGATTTGATTTTCATTGGACGCGGGTCTTTTTACAAGAGACGCAAGTCTATATTGTGGGAATGGCAACTTGTAATAATCTTGAACTTTACCTTCATATATACCCACTCCCATCTTCTCCCTCTTTGATTATTTTCCTTCCTTCTCCCTTTTCCAGCAAGCACAGCAAGCAACGAAAACAGCCAAGATCCCTTCTTGGCCGGCCAACACCACCCATCTCCACCTTCTCCACCTCCATTTTCACCACCAACTCCACCACCTCTTTCTCCTCCATCTCCTCCTCCATTCCAACAACAACCACAACAACACCATCTCCACCATCTTCTCCTTCCTCTTCTTTTCCACCAGTAACCCATTTCCACCACCACCTTCTCCTCCTTCTCCACCACTACCTACACCACCTTGGCCACCACGAATCACGCCATCTTTCTCTCCACGGAACACTCTTTCTAACGAGGTATAGCTTCGTTCTCCGAAGCCTCGTTTCCAAAACTCCATTTTCACCAAATGAACTACACTTGCACCCCATAATTTGCTTGGGCTTGGAGCTTTGGTCGCCTTCTTCGGCCAACTCCGGCCAACTCCGGCCGCCGCCGGTAACCGCTGGCCATCGTCGGTTACCACCCCTTCCCTTCTCTTCTTTCCTTTCCTTCTTTCTTTCTTTCCATTCTTCCTTTCTTTCCTTTCTTTTTCCTTTCCCTTCTCTTTCCTTCACTGTTTCCTCCCAAAACCTGCGTCTGACTCTTTCCCTGCGTCCCACTCTCCCTCTTTCCCTGTCTCTCTCTTTCTCTCTGTTGATTGCTAGATGCGGAGTTTACCCCGCGTCTAGGCAATTCCTTAACGCGAAGCTTCGCGTTCTTGATACTTGTATAACGCGGCCTTCGCGTTCCTGTATTGACGCGGCGCGGAGCTCATGCCCGCGTCTGTGTTCTTCTCGTGTTAACGCTACGCGGAACCCACGTCCGCGTCCGCGTTCTCCTCGTGTCCTGACTTGAACGCGGGTCTCGAACCTCGCGTTTATGGCATCTACGCGATGCGACCCCTGCGTCTGTGACCCCCGCGTCTCACTCTCAAACCTGCGTCCCCCTGTACACTCTCCCCCTTGTACATACTCTCTCCCCCTTGTATAACTCTCTCTCCATGGACTTCTCTCTCTCATTCTCACTTTCTCTCTCCTCTCTCTCATTCTGTTTCTCTCTTGATTTTCTCCTCTCTCTATCTCTTTCTCTTTAACGCGTTGACGCGTTGATTTCCTAGATTCCGGAGATCGGAGATTTCACCGTGTTTTTCAATGATTTAGGCGAGTGTTCTCGCTTTCCTCTTGACTTTCCCATTTCATCGGTAGACTTGTATTATTCACGATTCGTGTTGTTTGAAACTAACACTTTCTTTGATTATGCTCAGCTATTACTCTATCAATTGCTAAATACATGCTTGATATATAACACTTGTCATGCTTTTACTTGTTACCTATCATCTACATGCTAATACCTGACACCTGTCTGTATCACTTGTCAACTGTTGTGTCATCACCTGACACCCGACTTGTTACTTAACACTTGCTTCTGATTATGACATGACTTATCACTTGCCTCCTGAAATATTAATACTTGACCTGTGATTATCACATTTACGGGAATACTATACTTGTTTCCTGCATTACATGCAGTGACTTAAATATTGTACTTGTTATCCTGTATTACATATACAGTGACCTGAATTTATAGTACTCATGTACTCCTGAACTCCTGATCATGTCTTGTACCTGCTATTCCCATAAATTGACAATTACATAATAAATCATAAAAAGGAACAACTTGCATCGGGTCGGGGGAAACTTGCGGCTATCAATATATGTTCGTGTTTACAGTGGTACTAGGCATGTTGTGCAACTAAAACTTCCGGTCTGACCTGTGGGCCTCCAGGCGACCGAGGGGAGTGATGGCTCCCTCCTTCTTGGTACCATCTTGATAAGGGCATTCTATAAGACCCTCCTGATCGCCTTGCGGCAGGTTCCGTCCACCAAGCAACGGAACAATCTTGGGCCGTGGTCCCAGGTATGTACGGTACCCACTGTAAACATTGTTCGTTGATACCCCCGTTGGTTTCCAATAACAACCTTGCTTTACTCAGATGTGGATATATGTGCGCTGGGACGCTGGTTCACATATTTAGACATCAGGGTAAGACGAGTAATAATACTAATAAGAGATGCCAGCTATGAATCTGTAGTATGCCTTGCCATGTTTGCTTGTATCAGATTTTACTTCGGATTTTCGGTTTTATGATTATTATGCTATACCTGTCCACATCCTGCTTTCTACTTGTATTCTATCCCGCCTGTCTCCTGCTCTTATCTGATCATACTATGAGTCTTCCCTACTTGATATCATATGTTGTATATCTACTTGTCCTGCATGCTTGTGCCTACGACACGGTTTTCATGTTTATGATCCAGATTTATCGATACACATGTGCTTATCCATACTCGCCATTTGGCTTTCGCATCACTACTCGCCGGGAGTTCTGACTCCTCTGGATCCTCATGTCCAGGTTTTGAAGCTTGGAACTTGTGAATTCTCCCAGTTGCGGATCAGGGTGGCGCAGCGGTAGCGTGGATCTCCAGCAGACCGTCCAAAGCCCCATCCTTTCAGGCCCTCCTGTTCGGCTCTTGAGTTTTCATGTTATGACTCTGAGCCTCCTTTAGTACTGTCCATACTTGTACATCTTCTTATATTCTCGCAATTGCGCCATATTGGTGATGTAATACTCTTGTAATATTGGATCACTACCTGTGATAACTTTGTAACTGTACTCATGTGTTGGAATGTATAATGCACCACGTGCTTCCGTACTCTGATTCTTGCCTGTACTGATGCTTAGCGTATATACGTGAGGGTATTTCTGACCTGCGTATATACGTCGCAGTAACGTCTCCGTACCCGCCGGGTCGGGGCGTTACAAAAAGATTGTTTCATTTTCAATTGATAAAAAGGTTGTTTCACTTTCAATTAGCTTCTTTCAATTGTTTATTTTATTGGTATCAAAATTTTATTTTAAAATATGTTTATTGGTATTGTTTGTTTGTCTTCACCACATTGTTGATGAGTGGCAAAAGGGGGGAGAAGAATTTGGGATTATATATGCATGTTTGATTACATGTATATCAAATATATACATGTGTTTTATGATTCTCATTGCATATCTTTTATTATTGTTTATTGGAATTTTGAGACTACATTGCATATCTATATATTTTTTGCTATGCATAAGTTAAGGAGGAGCTTCTATGAAGTATATCCTTAATGAACGTATATATAACCTCATAAGTTTATCATCATCAAAAAGGGGGATATTGTTGGCACAGAGGCCCTTCACCTTAGTTTTGATGATGACTAACTTATGAAGTTAAAGTTACTAATGATCTTGTATTTATATAGTTTAACTTATTGATCAAGATCTTAGTAGGTGATTAGCTTCAACAAAGGATTCAAAGCCAGTTTTAGAGCTAACACGGATTGATTCAAGAGCTCGCGCGTCAAGATCGCATCTAGCACTTGAAAGAAGTCAAACTCTTTAGATCGAGTTTGAATCGAGTTGTCTTGGAGATGAAGATCGAAGAGAAGACTTGTATCTATGTTTTTTTTTTTATTTAGATCTTGTGTAAGAATAACTTAGTTTTGATATGCTCAAGTACACACACCCAAATTCAAAAGTTTAATTGTTTGGTTTAACCGGTTTTCAGTTTTCAAGAACATATATTGTTTTCATGAATAGATTTCATCATAAGTAGTTTACATGATTTATATGTATGTTGAAGTTCATCCATATACATTAATGATTCATAGTGTTTATAAAAAGTTATTTTGATGTATTTCTAGTTCATGTGTTTCAAGATTTGTTTTTAAACAAAACTTAGTTTGGATTTAATATCAAAAACATAGATATATTATTTACTATGTGTATTAGATTCTATCTATACACACTATACTTCAAATGTGTTTCAATATCATGCTATTGTATTTATACAAGTTTTGGAGAAAATTTATTTTCATTTCAAAATTTATGTTTTAGAAAATATAGTTTTTGTTTAAAGTTAATATTTTCATGCCTCGAATAGTTCAAATAGTTTGTAACATTTGTTGAATTTTGATCAGACATATTTGTACTTTAAATATATACATGAACCTATTTTTGTGGAATTTATAGAATTTTGTTGGATTTTTTAAGGTATTTCAAAATTAGATTCAAAACCCTAAAAACCCAGCCTGAGCTCTCTAGCGGTCGACCGAACGGTCGACCAGACCAGAGCTCGGTCGACCAGTCGGTTGATCGATGTGCACAAACGTGCACAAGACTTTGGCCTTTGTGGTCGGTCGACCGTGTGTGGTCGATCGATTGGCACTACCCATGTCTCGATTAGGGCCCGATTGACCAGGCGATTGACCGAAAGGCAAAATTGCCCTGGGGCCGGTTGACCGGGCTGTCAACCGACATTGCCAAATGGTCAAAAAATTGACCGTTGGCCAGTCGACCGGGCGATCGACCGACATGCCATTTTGGGCCTGTTATGGACCCCAACGGCTAGTTTTTCAAGGCCCTATAAATATGGGTCATTGAGGGTTGTTTTCACTAAGATTTTTAAGAGCCAAAATTTCATCTATTACAGAGTTTTAACAAGTTTTAAAAATAAATTTAGAGTTTTAATCTCTCTATCTTTATTTTGTTTCAAAGTTTTGAAAAATCAAAAGAAAATAAGTTTTGGGATTCTAATTCTTGTCCAAAATTTTCATATCATTTTTAGAGTTTTTTCTAAGTGTTTTCTTTATGTTTCGAACACTTTATTTTCTCACATACTTAAGCTATCAATTTTATATCTATCTATAGGATCTTGTTTTTGTGAGAAAAATTGTTTGTGATCCTTTCAGATCACCAAGAATTGTTTGTGATCATTGGATCATCAAGATTGTAATCTTTCCTTTGCTTTGGCTTTGTGCCTTCCCTCCTGTGTAGATGTGACTGTGTTTGAGAGAGGAGTTGTGTACTCCGGTGTTGAGTTGTAATTCCCCAGTGGAGGTCCCTTTATGGAAGGTCCTATGTGGATATCGTGAAAATCCTTCTGTGTGAAGACAGTGACGTAGAGCAGTGGCTCGAACCTCGAAATATGTCTCGGTGTTTGCGTTTGATCCACTATCTCTCAACTCTCATCTCTTTTTATATCTTGTATTGTTTTACATTGTTCATATCATACGCATACTTGGTATTGTTTATGTGCCCACACTTGTGTTCAACCAAGAGAGCTTTTAAAGCACATCAACCCTTAGTCTAGAGGAATCTAGAGGAGTAGTTTCAGAGCCCTTCACGGAAAATTTGGGCTCACTTTTGGTTACACGTTGTGCAATAGTAACTAGGTTTTAAATTCCGCATCATTCATCATTAAATTAGCACTACACCTATTCACCCCCCTCTAAGTGTACTTTCAAAATCTATCACTACAATAATTTTTAAAGTTTTTCTTATTCATATGCTAATGTTACAGAATAGTGTATAGACCAATAAGTAAGTATAATTTCTTCAAAATTTTGTATTAATTAGTGGCACAATTATGAAGCAAAATAAATATGTATGAAATAACTAATTATAATTAGTTAAAACTACATAAACACATACTAATTACGTAATTATTTATGATTTTATGCAAAAAAAGTTTGAAAAGTGAAGGGGTGATAAATTATGCACTAGATTAATAATAGTAACTAGTATACTACCACTGTCGGTAGAAAAATGACCGATCGGTCAGGAGGAGGAAGGGAAGAAGGAGGAGGAAGAAGGGGGAGTTGAGGGAGGAAGAAAGGGGAGCTGAGAGAGGAATAAGGAGGGGGTCAACGCTACTTTTTTCTCTCGCGGATGAAGACGGACAGACGGACAAAGTTTCTATATGAATCACGGGAGAAAACCTCCTTTTGATCGTTTTGATAATAATATTTTAGTTTAAAGGGTAAACGGGTTAAAAGACAGGGTAAGAAACTCTTACACTTACCTTATCATTTTAGATAAATGGGTTTAAAAAAATTCTTACCCTTACCCTATCAGTTTAGATAAATGGGTAATGAATCTTTACCTTCACCCTGAAAACATAAGGTGCACATGTTTACCCTTACCCATTGCCACCCATACCTTATAATAATATGAAACTAATTACTAGAATTAAAGAGTTTGATTATGTTTTTATAAGTATGAAATTGTAGATATACAAGCAACAAGATGTAAGAAAGTAGGTCTGATTCTCTCTACTAATAAAAATAAGCAGATTAATGTTAATTAATCACAATAGTCTATTATCATATAAAGAGTTAATTATAGAAAACACCCTATACAATTGGGGGTATTGCACCAAATGCGCTATACTACAAAAACTTACAGATTGCCCCCCTGGGGGTTGACGCCATTGATTTTTCTGTTAAAATGACACGTGCAAAGCACGTGCAACTCTTAATCTTAATTATTTAGGATTAATCTCTCTTTCTCTCTCAAATTTCAAATCTTCATTAATCTCTCTCTATTTAGGTTAATCACATGCAAAGTACGTGCAAAGTCTTAATTTGCTTCCCTTCCTACCTGAATCTAACATCACCATCATCTTCGTCGGCAACAAGACCATGGCCACCCGCCGACTGCAACCTTATCACCCACCTCATCCCCGCCATGTGCTTCCTCCA
This sequence comes from Agave tequilana, assembly GCA_038442645.1. Lineage (NCBI taxonomy): Eukaryota > Viridiplantae > Streptophyta > Magnoliopsida > Asparagales > Asparagaceae > Agave > Agave tequilana. The sequence continues at coordinate 137,597 of JAVJIF010006605.1, read as the reverse complement.
TGCTGCCTTCGTTGAGGCTGGACTCCCCCGCAGTGACGTCTCCGGCAAGGCTATAACCACTCCCCCCTCCTCCTCACAGATGAACGCATTCCACTCACCCTTGCCCTCCTCGAGGAGAGGGAGGGGATAGTGGGGAGAAGCTCGCCCTTTCCCCTTCTTCCCCCTCCTCCCTTCTCATCATCGTCGCCAGATCTAGCGATGGCGATGAGAAGGGAGGAAGGAAAGGGAGGGGAGTGGGCGGGCCCGGCCTTCTCTCTCTTTCTGTGTTTCTTCTTTTTATTCTTTGTAAGCGCACCAATGGAAGAAGGGAGGAGGGGACCGGTGGAGGACGGGGCCGGTGGAGGAGGGCGGAGGGCAACTGTAGAGGAAGGAGGAGGGAAAATTTCTTAGTTACAATTAATTATATAAATTAAGAAAATTCAAAGTTAAGTTTATTAATTAGGGGCACGTGATGTGCACGTGCCCCCTTTGACGGAAAAACAAATGACGTTAGCTACCATGGGGTAGTTTTTGTAGCATAGGGGTATTTGTGTGACATCTCCAATAGTACAGGTGGGTTTTCCATAATTAATCCTTATATAAATGTTAAAATTAATTCAAATAAAGTTAAAACTTTAACAGAACTATATTACACTCTTTCTTAAAATGAATAATGATTATATGCATGAACATTTGGCTTTAATTCATTAAAGAGCTTAGCCTTTGGGTACCCCCTCATCATTTTAGAGATTCTAAAACACTGTCCTCGACAAAAAATAAAACTCCTTGGCTTAAAAACATTTAAAGGGTACTCTATAGGAAATCTAAATCATATTTATGAACGAGAAATAAAATATGAGATAAACTTGACTACTTATGAAAAGATTTGGTCATGAATCTTTTTCATTCAAACTCAATATTGCGGCATTCAAATACAAGTTTCACTTTATTGAAATTGATCTATATTATTTAAAGTAACTAAAAACTAAAAATCAAGTATTTTTAAGTTTCCTTGCCATGCATCTAGTAGACAGAAAATAAGCGACTAAAAATAACATATTACTTAGATCTATAACTTTAGACATATAAATTCTTCATCCGATCATTTGATGATGATCTAAACATTTAAAAAGCCCAACATATCAATTTTTGTTAGATTCAAATATTCGAACTAACCTACCCACTTTTTCAATCCTTCATTTTGTGCCTATTTGATGAATAAGCAAAAAGTATTTAAACACTTGAATTTTTATTTTTAAATAATCTTAACAATATAGATTAACTTCAATGGAAAAGATCTTCAATTTGAATGACTTAACATTGAATTTGAATGAGAAAAATTCATCTCCATATTCTTCTCAAATAACCAAAGTCTATCTCATAAAGTATTGTACATTAGCTAATAATTATTGTTATTATATTTAGATTTTCTGATATTCAACACTTATCAGTATATTGGTCTTCATCACTTACATAACATAAGCGTGGTTCAAATTGTTTATACAGAAAATAATTTATTAAAAATAAATCATGTTAGCGAAATAAAACAGGTTAGATTTTTCTATACTGTTTTTGTTTAATGCGTCATTTGAATATTTTTATATTCATGAGAACTAGGGGTTCGAACGGGCCCAGGCTGGCTCTGGCCCTGTACGTTCCAGGTCACCCGGGCCTAGTCCTAGCCTGGGCCCACCCTCAAACACGGGGCGTGCCTGGGTTTAGGAAAAGAGGCCCATGGCCCGGTCGTGCACGTGTCGAACCTGGGTCGGGCTCGGGCGCGTGACCAACCTGGGTCGGACCCCGCCCGAGCCGAATCTGGATCGGCCTGGGCCGGGTTCGAATTCCTCAACGGCTATTTTTATAGCCATGGGCTGGTTCCGGGGGTTTTGCATTTTTTTTTTTTTGCAAAATACCCCCAACGACTATAATTGCCCAAGATTATAGTCGTTGGGGTTTTTTGTATCTTTTTTACAAATACCCCCAGCAGCTCTATTGGGTCCAATTTTTTTAAAAAATTATATCTTAATGCCCTCTTCACCTCTATAAATACACCAACTATCCCACTTTATTCCACCACAAAAAAATCTCTAAAAATCTCTTATAAAAGAAAATTTCAATAGGTATTTTAAAGATTTTTTTACTATATTTTTTTTGTAACTATTCGCATTAAATCCGAAGGATGTAAATATTTACTTGAAAATTTTTATGAAAAATGAATTATTCTGATTCTTTCATAGTACGAATAGATGTTAAGAATTCTATAAATAATTTATATAAATTTTTTGAGTCACAGTTTGAAAATAAACAATCATCATCCCATCCTGCATCTTCATTTAGGCTTAGAAGTTCTTTATTATCTGATTTATTATTTGCACTGAAAAGATCAACATGCTTTGACACATTGAATGAGTTTTATTATTATTTAACTTGTGTCATAACTTCTGAGATTGATGCAGACTCAGAATTTGAACAATTTAATATTTTAGTATAGTGAAAATCATAAGAATCTACATATCATGTGCTTTTCATCATGACACTTAATTTACTAACCTCTCCCGCCTCTACAATAACTTCAGAATCTACTTTTACTATAACTGAACGAGTGTTGACTGATATGAGAAACCGCTTGTCATCAGAAACCATCGAGATGAGCACCTGTGTGAAGGATTAACTGGATGCGAGACGAGAAGCCAAAATAAATCAATAGAAAAATCATTGAAGATCTCTAGAAGATGAATGAAGAAATGAAAATCTATATACTTCATTTGTATTTGTATTAATTTATACTTCATTTTTATCTATAAACTTCATTTTGTATTTTTATTAATTTATACTTTATTTTTAATTTATACACTTCATTTCTATTTGCATCAATTTATACTTTATTTTTAACATATATATTCATTTGTATTTGAATTAATTTATCAAAGTATTAAATTGTTAATAAAAAAATTATATTTGTATCTCACAACTTGTAGAAATTCTGTCAAATTTTGTGGTTTTTTTTTATTTTAAATGTTTTTTAAATTATATTTTAAAAATCTATTTTTTGGATTTATTTTTTTAATAAACCTGCACCGTGCTCGAGTTCCCGGAAGGGGATGGCCCTGAGCCAGGCCAAGCCATCTGGTTTTTTTGAACAAGCCTGGGTTTGACTCGTTCCGGTCCTTGACCCACTAGGACCGGGCCGGATCGGGTCAAACCCGGCTCGTTTCACACCCTTAACGAGAACTCAAGGAATCCAACACATGTTAACATTGACGCCAGTTAACACAGCTATGGTTTAGTTTGGATGAACACCTTTTTACTAGTGACTCATATTATTTTTTATTTAAAGAAAAATAAAAGAAATTCTCCGTCTTAAAGCTAATTTTATCTCTCCAGTTATGATGGAATTCATGTTACCAAAATAATGAATAAATAAATACAAAAAAGAATAATATATAAAAGCAGTTTTCAGAGGGAATAAAAAAAAATTGCTACAACCATCCACTTTCCTTGATAATTAGGAAAAAACTCACCCGTCTATTTTTATACACTACAACCTCATCCACGTCAACATAAATTGATTCCTTCCGATCAACACTTTTTTTATATATTTTTATTTTCTCTTTGGCCTTCCCCATTGTCCCCGACATTGCTCTCTCCTCAACTCTGATCTTGACGTAAAGTAATTCGCGGATAGACTTTTTGCATATTCTCATTTGTTCATGCTCACGATTAATTTTGTTTATGTTTGTGATCGATATGGTTTTTAATCTAGAAAGCATTGGGCATCATGTGATGTCGGTGAATGGGAGTCTGCTGATGATGGTGAAGCTGATATGATGATTACGACTCATGATCACAATCATTTATGAGGATTGCGAATATGGTCACAATACTTTATTAGAAGACTGCGACTATGATCGCGCTCCTTTCATTAATTGAAAATTAGATCATTTTACAAGGACTGCGATCATTGTCGCGATCCTATTATAGGTTGGAAATTTATGATTTTCTAAGGGTCCCGATCATGATCACAGTTCTAATAAAGACTCAAATACAAGACATTTTTGTGATGATAATGATCATGATCGCAGTCCAAATAAAGAGGACTGCAATCATAGTCGCAATTCTATAAGACTCAGAAACATTATATTTTTGTGAGGATTGCAATCATAGTCATAGTGTTATAAAGACTCAGAAATAAGACATTTTTTGTGAGGACGCGACACTAAAATCATGGTCGCAGTCCTAATAAATATTCAGAAATATATATCAACATTCCATATTTTTGAAGCAGTCCATTTTTTTGAGGCGATTACTCGCCACTGAAGAGCGCTTCTGCGCTTGAGATGTTAGCGCACTTAGTTGGTTAAAAAAAAAAAGGTGACTATTGTGAATTAAATTATGAAACCGAGATTTTATTCTAATTAGGATTTGAGGTTGATAAAATCAAATAAAAAAAAAATAAGAACTTTCCCGTGCACTCATGTGCTCTACAGTTTTAAGGGGACACAATAACACGCGGGGAGAGAGAGAGGGTTTTAATACGATGATCTGGCACTTTCCTCCCACACCAAAGCAGCTGGGCGCCGCCGCCTGCGTCTCCCTCGCCGGTGCCGCCCTCATCGCCGTCGGAGCCCACCTCTCGTACGCCAACATCGCCCCGCAGCAGGCCCGTGCCCAGGCTCGCAAAGAATTCGTCCTGGAATACTTGCGCAAAAAATTCGGTGACTAGTCCCCGTAAACCCTAAAAGGTCCCGCCCCTTTCCTCGACCTCTGGATCTTTCTAAATTACGGTCTTGTTTACGATATTTTTTGTGCATTTATCAGCAATAATTAGAGCCCATATGATGATTGATTACTAAAGAGGCTTTTTTTGAAAGTTCAGTAAAAATGGTGCGATGTTACTTTTAGTTTGGATTGATCATTAAACTTGGACCCTCATGATCTAGAATCTTATCATCTCCCCTTTTCGAACTGCACATTCCCCCCCCCCCCCCCCCCCCCGTCCAGGGAAATTTCAAGCATTTCCCCTTGGTTGCATGAGGTTTGGCTTCACGCTTGACAATAAATTGGAGAAAGTTGATCAATTCTTTATGGAAATTTCTTGACTTTGAGTAATTTGGGCTGACATTGTTCCTTGTCTGTAACTGATGATTTATTATCGGCTTATGGGTCTGTTTAGTGTATAGAATTTCACAATAGTTAACTTGGTCTATTATATGGGTTTGTTTAATGTGTAGAATTTCACAATAGTTAACTTGATGTGTATTGAATGAGACTTGGTCCTATTCGATCACTGTTAGCTTAGACACCAAGACCAATCATTTAGATTATTTCAAATGTGGTTTGATAAGAATATCTGAATTCTGAACAAAATATGGTTCCTGACATTTGATGGGAAGGCTCTATCGGAGAGACTTTGTTTACCCAATGAAAGGCTTGTAATTGATTATGATGGATGCATGAAGTTTCACAGAAATTGAGTCATGTAGTTTGAGGATCGTAGATGATTAGGGCTAGTTGTAGGATATAGAGGGTAAGTACTGGTAGAAAAGAGTGGGGTCATTTCCCCAAAACGCTAATGCTGTGCATTACAACATTTTTTAATTTGTGCTAGTTGAAACTCAAATGTTATGGGTCTGGGTGGTGTTTGTAGTAGCGTCTTTGATATACAAGGGATAATAGGTATACATTTATAGTAGCAAGTTTGTTCTAAGCTGTTTAGATTGGGGAGCCAAATCTGTTTCATTGGCTAGCCAGTAGTGAGGTATGAGGTCTTTGTCATGGTTCAAAGACTCGGCCGAGTCGGAGACGAGTCGGCCGAGTCGTATCCGTCTCGGCCCGCTCCGAGACGAGTCCGAGTCACGAGTTGGTCGACTCAACTCAAAGGAGACCGACTCGGCTGAGAATTGGAGTTGACTCGGTTGACTCGACATTATGATGATTTTGTCCCTCATCGCAATTCAATATGAAAATAACTATATTAACATGTATTTATGAATGTAGTTTGTGCATGTATTTTGATAAGCTTCTACCGACGACGCGTGTATTTATATTTTCGCTTTATGTTTAGTGTGCTAGGTGATATATTTTGGACATGTAATACATAAATGTGGATATCTACATTTTTTTAAGATTTGTCGTGATTTTTTCAGAATTTTTTGAGCTTTCTATGTAGCGTTTTGCGCGTATCGCCCGATACCGATCCGAGTCGCCGAAACCGATCCGTCTCAGTGCCTGCCGAGTCGACGGCCGAGACCGCGACCATGAACCATGGTCTTTGTTACCTTCCTTGCATAATTGATTTAGATAGCTGAGTAGTCTCTTGTCTTGTTTGTTGAATATGTGCAGATGTTATGATACTCACTAATTATTTCATGACTTAAGAAGAGCCTAACACACGCGCGCGCGCGGCGCGCGCACACACACACAGTGCATGCTGTGCACACACTGTGGGCACTTCCATTGACAAGGGTGTTTAGGCCTCTTTTGAAAATGCATTATGTTAAGGTTACAAAAATAAGCTTGTGCAGGCCTCTGTGGAAAATATGTCATTATGTTAGGATGAGAAAAATAGGATCCGAGCTCAGTTTTTTAATCCTAAGAATTGACCCATCCTTGGGAGTCTAATCCTTTGGACTGGATATGAAATTGGGTATCCAAACAACACTTTCCTAAGGATTGACTTGGTCCTGATGAAGAAAGGAATCTAAGATTTAGTTGTTGTATTTCATTAAGCTATCGTTTTTATTGTTCATTACATGATGGTGTGGTCAAGTTTATTTAATCGCTGTTAGCTTTTTATACTTTGTGCAAACAAATTAGGGAGGAGGGGGTGTTCAGTGGGAATTTTAGTGATGATCGTAGTTACAGATGCCGTTATTCAACCAAAGTCAATTTCAATCCACAACTTGCATACTTGCTCTGGTGCAAAAACTCTCTCTTCCACGGTTCCACCCCCCACCCCCGCGACAGCACGATTATGGTACATGTGTGAAGCACTGAAAAGGGTGATATTTGGTACAACACATATTTGTTGTTGCTGTTCAGTGCTTGGAGTACGATTGTCTAGCAAAATCTAATGACTCCGTGTTAATAGATAGAATCTCACTAAGTCTTACCAGCGAAAAATATGGAATACCAAACTCGCTTTGAATTCAGTTAGACCTTGTGTGTGCTAGCGTGCCCCTTAGAAGAGACAGCCTTCCTGATTGCTGTACAATAGTATTGCATGAATACAAAGGGCATGTGTTTAATGTTCTACAAGCAGATTAATAATTTCTTTGCAGGTATGACTTGAGTGCAATCAGCTTTTCATTGAGAAATAGGTTTATAAAGATGCTAGCATGGAAGGAGAATTGGGACCTCAGGTTGTGATTTCCGAATGATCTAGTGTCATTGATAAATGTATCTTAAGATTCTCAGCCCCGTTATCTTGTTATACCTACAGTTGATATGCATATATAGTAAATGCCAGCCTGCGATGATGAATATGTGTAGCTTATACAATTTTCAAGTTTAAGAACATTTCTGCATCCCAGCTAATGCCTTCATTGTGCGGATTGAGATTTTGACCATTTGGCTCTCAAATATATCGAAAATACCACAAAGCTATTGCCATGCAGTAATGACAACCTTCAAACCCAATTCCCCCTGAGGCGCTAGCTTCCTTCGGATGTAGATCTGAGATCAGTAAGGTCACCTACTAGCAAGATAATGATAGGGTTGTTGTTTTCATGACAGGCCTTGCTTGTACCCATGTTGTGTCTATTTGTATTGTCAGAGCATCTTCAATTTCCTTGTCAAAATCTATGAAGGCTTGTTTCTTAGATACTATATCACCACTTTCAGGGTCTGATGGAAGGTTTTCCTTAGACAACACTAGCTGTCAAAGTCACACGGAATATGCAGCCAAAGTTTATGTTTCAGCATGGTTCATTGATTTGTTCGTCTCGAATCTTGAAGCAATTAAGAAACTATCCAGCTCCGCCTAAATGAGGATCTCTTGAGAGGAGATGATCAAGTCCATGTTCTCGGGGAATATGATCCTTTCCTTAGCCCCTTGAATGCTGTCATTCGCTCCAACCACATCAAGATGGCTACAGATGACACGATTTACATGCCAATCGTCAATGCTTGCCCTGGTTGTAGTAACAATCCTTTCAGCATCACAGGATTTCTCAAGACTTCCTCCCTTCTTCATGCTATTGTGGGTATATGCGTTGGGTAGAAGATATGGAGGATGATGCCTCTGGCATTGCACACTTTAGGAAGTCTAACATGGCTGCTTGATTGGCATGATTGCCGAGCACACACTTGGTTTCTGATGGAAGAGAATTGCCACGCATGACATAACATTGGCATGCATTCTGGGGATGCCTGCAGTCCCTTGCTCGGTCACAGAGATACAGACGACTGGGAGGTCTTCCTGATGAACGTAGTGCCAGAGAACACCAGCGCAATGAGGTATGAAAGAGTAATGCCTCAACAGTTCTTTGAAGTTTTGTGAAGCGAGGCAAATTGAAACATGTACCCAACGGGGGGCCTCTTCTGACTGATTTCAGCTCATCAGGTTGTTGCCTTTATGGCTCCACCACTTGGGACAGCCAGAGAAGAGCCACCCTGCTCGAGCAAACGTCTGCACGCTGGAGTATTTTCTGAACACGCGAAGTACTCACCAAAATGGTCACAGGGATGCCAAAGAAGTAACCCACTCTGCAAAGGCAACATTAACTTTCCTGATTGCTTTAAAACGGCTATCGTTAAATTCATAAAACAATGCAAATCTAAAAATCGATGAACTACTAAACACGAATAAGGCAGCAAGATCAAGTCGAATTCACAAAGAGATCCGTGTTGTTTTTTTAATTGAAGATTGTTAAGCAAAACATTTGATATTTTTTTAATATCTTTTCTAAATTATCACTTAATTAAACTAAAGCAAATAACAAAACACTTGGAAGATATCAGTTTGAAATTATTCTTGGGTGTTTAATCCGCTTCAATCTATGAGTGGGAATTATGAAGTCAATAGGGTTATCTTACTCATTTTCATAACTCAAGAATATCTTTTTCTACTCACCCATAAGTTTTGCAATATTTATAAATGATTCAATTTATTTCATTGCAAAAAAGAAAAACGGATAACATTAAATACAAATTTTCAACTAGAGAGAGATAGAGAGAGAAAGAGAGAATAAAAAGAGAGAAAAGAAGGCTTAGTCGATGGTTCTTCTCTCAATTGCAGTCGATTTTCTTCTTCTCTGAGTCCTGATCTCAACCGCGAGTTCCTTCTTCTCCTGCCGGTTCTTGATTTGAACTTTCTCCTCCTTCCTGCATGATCTGCCTCTCCTTCTATCTTTTTATAGAGCTGAAGCTTCCCACCTTCATCCTATCCAGTGGAGAGTTAAAATTTAAAAGTGCTTGATCTTATTCTCACCATGAATCTAGCCAATAATGGGTCAAAGGGAAGACCAGCTCAATCAAGAATCAAGTAAATGGATTAGTTGTTATTGAGATGTGTTACCATCTCTGAATTTCATTGATTTTTCTAGTAAAATTCACCTTTTCTGTTATTTGAATTCATCCAAATATGCTGATTTGTTTTGCGGTTGAGATGGATTGATTTTGAGATTTGCTTGCAGATTTGCTTCAATGAACTCTAGATATGTATGATAAATATGTAAAATAAATATAGTTATAATTAGTGAATGTAAATCATATACTTTCTGTACTTCTCTCACACAAATTCATTCATAATTAGCTTAATAAAAGTATTAAATGATAAGAAATATTAGCCTTATCAATACCCCAAATCTAATATTTGCATATCCTCAGGCAAACTTTTATTAAAAACTCTCTTTTTTCTGTTCGTTTTATTTTTTTAATAGGGAAAACGATTGCATTGATCGTATGCAGCAAACTTTTAAACCTTCAGGTTACTTTGCATGACAAGTTATAATCTCGTGAGGGTTTGCAGTGATGCTAATCACAAACATCAAGTTGTGTCATTTGTATAATTTGCAAATTAAATCCTTATGAATCATATTATCCTACATAAATGTTGGTACAAAACATAGAATCATCCAACAGTAATAGCATGATTTTTTAGAAGTATGGTATTCTCCAATTTTCAAAAAATTTAAAGCAAAAGTAAATCTTCTGACTTATGGTACTTTAACTCAGTTATTTCATGAGTATCATTCATAATTAAGAGATTTTAGTCAACTTGCTCTTACAACAACTTATTCAAGATCATTGTTTAATTAAATTACATATTGACTCGAAGGCTACTTCAATTCAGTCATTGTCCTATTATTATTTGATTCAAAATATCATACTTTTCAGAACCAGTAACTCTCGTTGGAACCATTCGAACTTTTAACCAATGATATTCTTAGTATCAGAGCCAAGATTATTACTCATTTTGGAACCGTGAGGATTTTTAACATCAGGATTACACTTGCTTGGCGGGGGTGAAAATAAGAAAATATCTACACGCATTTGCCCCTTATGATCTTGAACTCAAATTTTTTATTCTACTTTTCATCTTATAGCCTCCTTATCAAATACAATTAATCATAAAAGTCTTTTAAACTCACATTTTGTTAAGAAGGAATAATACAATATCTCCTAACTATAAGTAATGAAGCAATGAAAAAAATGAATCTAAGTGTCCATTAATCAGGAAAATGGAATCTTATTTAAATTTCATACTTTATTAGGTTATAGTTTATTCTTTCAACTCATAAATATCTATCTCATGTTTTTCTAGTTTTATACTCACGTTGCACAAGGTAATATTCAAGATATGAGATTAATCTATAAATTGACATATTCAAGCATTATTACAAAAAATTAAAATAAAATTTCACTCGCATCCCAAACCTAATTCAAACATTGTCCTCAATGCTTTAGGCAATGAGAGTGAATGAAGGTAAAGAGAGTGGATCAAGTATATACTAGACTTACAGCACAAGTGATAAGAAGTGTTGAGATGTTCGCCCAAACCTGAAATAAACACATCCATGGACTCGCAATGACATATATGTTTGCTTAAAAATTTCTCATACTCAACAAAATTAGGTTGTTTCCCAATAAGCGTTAAGTTTAACGTCTTCAGCCAGACATAGTTTTACTCATTATAAATCTATGGTTTCAATCATTTTCCTATTAACAAAATTTTTCACAAAATATTTCAGTCTTTTTCCATTAACTTTAAAAGTGTTCCCATTAGTTGAATTTTGAATTTCTACGGTCCCATGAGAAAACACTTGGGTGACTATGAATGGTCCATCCCACCTAGAATGAAGCTTACCCAAAACAATCGTAACTTAGTAGTGAATAACCATGATCCGGTTGGGCTCAAAGGGCTTTCGGTTAATGTATTTATCATAAAATGCCTTGGTCCTTGACTTATAGATGTGTGTATTCTCATATGCCTCAATACGAGGTTCTTCTAACTCATTGAGTTGGAACCTACGGGTGGAGCCAGTTTGTGTCATGTCAAAATTGAATTTCTTAATGACCTAATAGGCATGATGTTCAAGCTCAACTGGAAGATGACAAGCCTTCTCAAATACTAAGCTATAAGGGGACACTCCAATGAGAGATTTATTGGAAACAATTTGTGTTAGACTCACCCGCTGACTTTTCGAAATTGGGTATATGATACCTGCATCTAGCCCCTTGTCTACTACCTCTCTTATGTTGGGGTTCAATCTCTTTTGCATCTCCCTAGATGGCTTGATGTTGTCCTCATAATAAATGTGATGCATACAAATTGAAGGATAAATTCTTTTCAAGTCAGCCATTGAACATCCTATGACACCTTTATGCTGCTTGAGTACATCAATCAACTGACTTTCTTGATCAGGGGTCAAGCCAGCAGCGATTATGACAAGAAGGATATCTTTAGGTCTAAGAAAGATATACTTGAGTGTGCTAGGGAGTGGTTTCAGCTCAAATTGTAGAGGTGATTCAATAGATGAGAGCATATGTTCTTTAGCCAAATCAGGTAAAGGTTCACACCTAATAGTCCAATATGGAAGATTGGAGGAGTTCGGTGAATCTAGTAAAGTGTTCACTTCACGTGTGTAATTGTAATACTCATACTCATCGAAGTTAAAATGGGTGAGAAATGTTTGGAGAGGGTCCTTAGTGAGAAGAAGGGGTGATCGTTCTTTCACACTTGAATTAAATCTATCAAGTCAACAACAAAACAATCTTCATCATTGTTAGGTTCTTGGGTTGCATTGAAGATACTCAACTTGACTCTCTTGTTCTTAAACGAGATGTCCATCGTACATGTTTTACAGTTGATGCACGCGTTGACAGTTGCTAAGAATGGGTGACCTTAGGATGATGAGAATTTGGGTGGGATTGTGTGTTGACTCCATATCAAGGACAATGAAGTCGAATGGCAAATAGAATCCATCCACTTTAATAAGAACATTCTCAATCAACTCATATGGTATTTTCATGGATCGATCAGCAAGTTGTAATGTGACCGGTGTGGGTTTGAGCTCTCCTAAGGAGAAACGATTATACACAGAATTGGACAACAAATTCACACTTGACCCTAGATCTAAGAGGGCCCTTTCGATGGTGATGTCTCCTATGACATAAGAATGATAGGGGCACCTAAATCCTCAAGTTTAAGAAAAAGTTAGTTCATCAATACTGCACTCACCTACTCAATGAGTATGACCATTTTAGGAATTTGGGTTTTTAACCTACGTTTTTGTGTGCAAAGATTTTTGAGAAATTTAGCATAGGATAGAACATGCTTGATGGCATCTAGAAGGGGTAAATTGATTTAGACTTGTTTAAATAATTCTATTATCTCGTCCATACGAGCACCTTTGTTGGTGAACCAAGATGAAGTGTTGGCATCTAGAGTAGCTAAAAAAGGGTTTTGGGTATGTACGATGTGAGCAATTCATCCTCCTTGTGTTTCCACTTTTTATTTTACTTATTCAGGCTTGAGTTCTTTTCTTGATTCCTTTCATGAACAACGATGGGACTTTCACTGGCTTTAGTGCTAACTTTTTCTTTCTCCTGAGAATTTTCTAGCATTTGTTCATTCCTAAGAGTTGTCATAGTCTTAAGTTGCTCAAGAAATTGATTTGATGACTGAATATTGGCAGACCCAGGCTACCTCTAGGGGGTTTCTATGGCTTGACTTGGCAATACTCCATGTTCTCTTCTAGTTATTGCTTGACTCACTCGGTTTCTAGCTTGGCAATGATTGTGTCTGTGAATGGAGTAACGTGTGTTCATGTATAAACCCTTGAGGGCTTGTAACACCTTGTCTTAAAAAGATGGGTTTGACTGAGGAGGGGCTGGTGCTTGCACCCTTGGGTTAGGTGTTAGGTTGAGTTTGATTCTGATATGGAGCCTTAAATGGTTGAGAAAAAAATCTGGGGTGTTTGCGGTTGGGTTGTCCAAGAGAAATTGGAATGGTCTCCAATCAGGATTGTATGTGTTAGAGAATGGATCGTTGTTGGTTTAGAGAAATCTTGGGCTACTTGCACTTGCTCTTGAACAAATTATGGGTATTGTGCAGCAATGAGACAGTTACTCGCATAATGAGTCAGATTGGAGCAAAGAGAACACATTTCCTACTGGGTGGGGGTATGAAGGTTGGGATTTGACCTCGTCCTACCGAATGGATTTGGTCCAAATTTTGGGTCAACAAGTCCACTTTTCTGTGGATGTCTACTGAGCATTCCGACTCGTAAACACCGCTTTTCTTTTGGATGATAGTGGGTGTGACTCTATCAGAGCGAGAAACTGAGGCATGGTGCATGGAATTGTTACTCAAAGTGTCGAAAAGTTCTCATGTTTCATCCTCATTTTTAGTCATGAATGTCCCAACGCATGAAGCGTCTACCTTTGGCGGTGTGGTTCAGATAAACTGTCATAGAAACAATGCACTAGTTGTCATTTGGGGACGACATGGTGGTTGCACTTTCTCAATAGGTCCTTAAGTCTCCCCATGTCAAATGAAATAATTCTCCAGGATTTTGAGAAAAACTAGTGATGGCTCTACACATTTGGTTTGTTTGGCCTATTGGGAAGTACTTTTTGAGAAATTTCTTCTGCATTTGTGTTGGCCCATAGACCTTTCACTCTAATTTTGATGATGGCTAACTTATAAAGTTATAGTTCTAATGATCTTGTGTTTACTAAGTTTCAGATATAGGTCAAGATCATAGTTATTGTTTAGTTTCAACAAAGACGTGAAGTCAAGTTTCGAAGTTATCACAAGTTGATTCAAGAGCTCATGCTTAAAGATCGCATCAAGTACTCAAGATGCAGTCAAGCTCTTTGAATTGTGTTTGGAGTGAGTCGTCTTGAAGAAGAAGATCAACAAGAAAACTTGTATCTAGGTTTGCTTAGTTTAGATCTTGTATAAAGATAGAATAGTATTGAATTGCTCAAGTATACACACACAAAAGTTTATTCGTTTCGGTTTAACCGGTTTTAGTTTCAAAAATTTATGTTTACTTGGTTTACACAAAAACTCATAGAATCAAGTTTTGTATTTCGGATTATCATATATACATTTTTTCATTTTCATGAATAGATGTCAACAAAAGAAGTTTACATAGTTTATATGTATGATGAATTTCATCCATATACATTGTTGTTCTTATATGTTTAGAAAAACCTATTTTGATGTATCTAGTCATGTGTTTAAGTTTTGTTTTTATCAAAACTTATTTTGTCATTTATTTTCAAAAATAAGTATATATCATTTATTACGTGTATTGGATTCTATCTATGCACATCGTACTTCGAATGTATTTCAAATATCTTATTTTTATATCTATAAAAAGTTTTAGAGAAAACGGATTTTCGTTTCAAAGTTAAAGTTTTGAAAAATACAGTTTTTGTTTAAAGTCTTAATTTCTATGCCTCAAAAATAGTTCACATGTTTGTAATATGTGTTGATTTTTTATCACACATATTTGTACCTCAAATTATTTATATGAACTTATTTTTGTATATTTTATTGGGTTTTTTTAGATTAAATGGATTTAACAAGTTGACTTTTAATCTCTTCATATGCTGGTCTTGAGCTGCTGTCGACCAACCAACTGGTCTACCGAAGCATGCTTTGGTCAACCGAGCGGTTGATTGACGTGCACAGAAACGTTCACATGACCAGAGCTTTGGCTCGGTCGACCGACCGGTCGACCGTAGCAAGGATCGGTCGACTGACTGGCTCAGCCCAAGTCTCAGATTTGGCCGATCGACCGAACGGTCGACCGACAGAGAGTAAATCTCTCTGTGGCCTTGAGGGCAGTCAACCGGATGGTCGACCAACAACCCCAACTGTCAAAGATCTGACTGTTGGCCGATCGACCGGGCGGGCCAATCTGGCCTGGTTCTGAGCCCTAACACTAGTTATTGAAGAGGCTATAAAAGTGATTTTTGGGACTGGTTTTCACCATGATTTGACAAAAGAAATTTTACCAGTTTTCTAGTGCTTTCTTGCCCATCTTCTAAAGAGTTTTAAACAAGTTTTTGTGCTTCAAAATCAAAATCTTTATTTGTTTCAAAGTTTTGAAAAATAAAAAAAATCAAGTTTTGTGAAATCTAGTTTTGTTCTTCAATTTCTTCAACTATCAACAGTTTTTCCTAAGTATTTTCTTTGTGTTTTCTTTTTCAAAATTTTGTTCACTCACATACTTGTGAAATCACCTAGAGGGGGGTGAATAGGTGATGGCTATATGAAATATGGCAACAATGCGGAATTAAAAATTCTACTTGACAAATTGCTCAAATTAAAAGACTAGCAATAAACACAATAAGTAGTGCAAGAATTAAGGAGTTGAGTTTAGAGAAAATTCGAGCAAACGCAAACACAAGTATATGTTTCCGAGGTTCGAGCCACGCTCTACGTCCCCGCCTTCACACTTGAAGGATTTCCACTATTGTCGATCCCACCGGATCTTCAATACAAGGACACACTTGTCCGATCACTTGTGATGCCGCAACACCACCCGGAGCACACTAGCTCGCCTTGAGGCCGATGCCTCTACAACTTCGCTCAAGAAGAAAATGATCACACTTGATCACAAAAATAGCTCACTTGCACAATCCTATAACCAATATGTAGATGTAGAAATTTGGGATTGTGTAGTGCAAAGTCTAGAGAGAAGTAGAGGAATAGGCTTCAAAATGGGTGTATGGAAATTTTGGCTTTGAAAATCTTTTCTAAAATGAAGACTTGAAATTCTTATGAAAATCTCTTGTAAAAATGTTTTGGAATAGTTGTCTTATCATGTTGAAGTGACCCACTATTTATAGGGGTTGAAAAACTGGGTAAAACAACAAGAGAGATTCGTTGGGGTGAGATCCCAACAAAATCTGTCAGAAAATATAGCTGTTGGAGTCTGTCAGAACTTCTGACAGCTGCCGGTCGACCGGGCCGGTCGACCGCCAACGGTCATATTTTTGACCGTTGGGGGACTACGGTCGACCGCCCCGGTCGACCCGAACAGACAGAGAGCACTGTAAGTGCCCCGGTCGACCGGAGCGGTCGGCCGACGTACACACATGCACAGCGTGTACGTCGGTCGACCCGGGCGGTCGACCGGCTCCTGTCTGTTCTGAAAAATCAGAACCAGAACTTGGGTTTTTGGTTTTGGTCTTGTGGTTTGGGGTTTTGGACTTTGTAAAAATAGGAGTATGACCATATGTCACTACCCTAACATGTTAAAACATTTTGATAAAGTTTCTCTTGATAAAAACTTGTTTTTCTAAAAATTGGTTTTTCCAAAAACTTAAAGTTTCTAAAAACAAATTTCCAAACATGTTACCTATAAAACTAAGTAGGAAATCGAAATTGTTTTTGAAGCCATAAATCAAACTAAAGTGTGTGTGTGACAATCCCATAATTCTACTTCTAACATCTAGGTTTTGACAAAGATTCTAAAAGAAAAGCAAAATTACAAATCTTGAATTTTTTTATTGTCTTGATCTTGACTTGGTCTTTTCTTCATGTCTTGATCCCGAAGCTTCCTAATGTGCTTAGCTTGGGAATGCACATCTTTAGCGGCGTCCAAACTTGTGAGTCTTGATAGTGGAGCCGTCAAAACAACCTGTTTAACCTGAAATACTTTTAAACAAAATTGTTAAATACATAACTAAATATGGTTTCTTATCATCAAAATATTCAACGGGATATTGGGCTAATGGCCTTTGGGCCAACAACTTGAGCTCTTCATTCAATCGTTTAGGATCTTGTATTGTGAGAGGTGTTTTGTTTGTGATCTTTTGAGATCACTAAGTTGTTGCTTGTGAGCTAAGTGACCACCAAGTTGTATTTTCTCTTTACTTTATGCCTACTCACTTGTGTAGAGGTGTGAGAGAGAGTAGAAGCTGTGTACTCTCGGTGTATGCTGTAATTCCTCGGGGAGGTCCCTTTGTAGAAGGTCCTTGGTGACATAGTGACAATCCTTTTGTGTGAAGGCGGAGACGTAGAGCAATGACTCGAACCTCGAAATATATCCTTGTATTTGTGTTTGCATCTTTCTCTCTCAACTCTCTCTATATATCTTGCATTGTTATTCTTTCTCATATTCATACATGCTAGATATTTTTGTGTGCTCACACTTGTGTTAAACCAAGAGATATATTGAAGCACCTTAACTCATAATTTAGAGGAATCGTGAGGAGAAGTTTAAGAGCCCTTCACGAAGAATTTGGACTCACTCTTGGTTACACGTTGTGGGTTAGCTTTTAGTTTTTAAATTTCGCATTATTTGTCTTAGATTAGCAATACACCTATTCACCCCCCTCTAAGTTTACATTCAATTTGGTCCCAAGATTGGATAGTCACACTTAATGTTCCTAGCCAATATTTGACTTTATCCTTAAGGGAAAAAGGGAAGAGTGTGAGCCTAACTGTGCCGTCAGAAAATTTTTGGATTTTGACAGTGGAACACACTTTTAGAAACTCGTCTAAGTGTTTATAAGGGTCCTCATTGGTAGGTCCATGAAAAGATGATAGGAGTTGGATCACACTGGACTTAATCTTTTAGTAGCTCACACTCATATTGAGGATACGAATGCATGAGGCTCAGGTATATGTGAAAGGAGTGAAGTACTCCTTCATTGATTTGGTCGTAAAAATGTCTCCAGCCATTGTGGTGGATGGTGTCTTAGACCTAAAGATTCTCTCGGGTTTTAGATTGAAGGGGTTCAATTCAGAATTTTATGACCTTCGAGCTAGCATACACCAAATTGATTTTGATTTTTTAATATGTTTTTAATATTTTTTAACTGTTATACCTAACTAAGCAATCAAGTGGTTGACAACAAACTTAGACTCTAAGGCTACTTATGACTCTAACCTTTCTTAAGATACAACTCGGTCTTTGAGTTTGTTGAGTACACAATCAACATTTTATCTTGGCTTGGTAAGTGTAAGGGTCATGGGAGGCTCCCCCTACTTTCTAGGGTCCTAATTAATGAACCACTTCCCTTCGAGGTGCTGTATCGCAAACATTTTCCTTAGACACAAGATGAAAGGGCTATACACTCAACTCGCCCTAAACTTTCTTGTATTTAAAGAGCAGAATTGTTTGTGCCAAGGATTAACATCTAATGAATTTTAATTAAAAGGCTTGGATTAATGCAAATGAAGTTAGCGGTTTTGTAGGCCAATAGAGGGTGATGAAATTCCCACCTTACGTTGTTTAGGATATGCCCTTAAAATATTTTAAAATATGAACACATCATATGCAACAGTCAATTTGTAAATTTTCTAAATGCAAACTAGAAAAATGCATGTCCTAAGATAAATCAGTCTCTACTATTGAAATGTCATTTTTTTAGTTATGTTTAAGTTGTGATTTTTTTAATTAATGAAAGAAAAAAAATTAACAAATGAAAGAAAATGTCTCACCGTATTTGCAGAAATAAAAATTTCCTTGATTTTGCTCCTCCAGTATCACTGCCTTGCTCATGTTGTACCTGAGAAGAGAGAAGGAAAAAATTAGTTTCTATCTTTAATAAAGAAAACAAGCTATAGTTCTCCCTTGCAACGATGCAAAAATTTGATCGCTTTAGGATGATTATTGTTAAATCCATAAAATAATGCAAATCTAAAAATCAAATCAGAACTACTAACACGAGTAAAATAGCAAGGTCAAGTCGAATCCACAGAGAGATTTGTATTGTTTTTCTAATTGAAGATTGTTGAAGAAAACAATTGATATTATTTTATCTTTTTTAAATTATCACTTAATTAAAATAAAGTAAATATCAAAACACTTGGAAGTTATCAGTTTCAAATGATTCTTAGATGTTTAATACACTTAAATCTATGATTTGGATTCATGAAGTCACATAGGGTTATCTCACTCACGTATGCATAATCTATTTATTTGTCATGCTAAAAGCATCAATAGGTATATACTATCTCGATGATAATGAAAATAATATTAGTTTAATGTTTGAATAACATCTTCTAAGTATAGGCTATTTTAGATCATCTCATAGGCATAACATATCTCGGTTCAATTAATCAAACACTAAAAGAAACATACTCCAATCATCTAGAGATCAAAATAATAAACACAAACATTAAACTTAAGTTTCATGACCCAAGAATATCTTTTTCTGCTCACACATAATTTTTACAATATTTACAAATGATTCAATTAATTTCATTGCAAAAAAATAATAATAATATTCAATACAAATTATCAACTAGAGAGAGAACTAAAGAAAAAAGAGAGAAAATAAAGATTAGCCGATAATTCTCTTTTTTTTTCTCTCTAGATCGCCGCCGATTTAATTTCTTCTTCTCTGAATCCTGATCTCAACCACGAGCTCCTTCTTCTTCTGGTGGTTCTTGATTTGAACCTTCTCCTCCTCCTTCATGTATGATCTGCGTCTCTTTTTTCTTTTTAGAGGGTTGAAACTCCCCTCATTCATCTTACCCTACTGAGAGTTTAAAATTTAACAGTGCTGCTCTCATTTTATCCCCAACATTTGGGTTCAAGGGAAGATCAACTCAATCAAGAATCAAGTAAATGGATTAGTTGTTGTTGAGATTTGTTGCTACGTCTGAATTTTACTGATTTTTTTGGTAAAATTCTCCTTTTTCTGTTATTTGAATTTATCTAAGCATGCTGGTTTGTTTTGCGATTGAGATCTGGATTGATTTTGAAATTTACTTATAGATTTGCTTCAATGAACTCTGAATATGTATGATAAATCTGTAAAATAAACAAAGTTATAATTAGTGAATATACATCATAAACTTACTGTATTATTACTTCTCTTACATAATTTCATTGATAAAATAGCTTAATAAAACTATTAAACGGTGTTGGTCAGACCCCTAGGCCAATGAGGCCTTGGCCTGGGGCCCCAGCCAAGAGGGGGCCCAAAATTGAAATTTCTACAGGCATGTGTTTGTTAACACTTTGACCTTTTTGGGAGCAGGTAAGGGCCTTTTAATAGCAGCAGGTGGAGCGTTGGGGCCTGGGCAAAGGCAATTCGAAAATAAAAAAAAAGAAAAACCCAATAACTTCATAACTGAAGAGGAAATGAATCAACACCTCGAGCAGGAACCACCAATCCTGACCTCTCTCCAAAATTCCAACAGTGACTCTCTCCCTCTAAATGATCTCATTTCAATTGAGTTCTCCAACTCTCTCTCTCTCTCTCTCTCTCTCTCTCCCCCCCCCCCAAGCCTCTGCCGATTTGCGTCTTTCGCAACTTTGGTCATCGCCGCCGCAGCCTGTTCCTCGTCGCCGGTGACGCGCTGACGCAAGTCTCGACTTCCTCGAATTGCTCGCCAGCTTTGAGAGTGCATAAAGAATCAAAGATCTACATATTTGACTCAAGGGCAAACAATTAAAGGTTAGATAAAAATTTAAGTTTCAAATTTTTTTTCAAAATTTAAGTCTCGAAAGTAAAGGCCAGGCATAAAGATCCACGCTGATCCCAACTTCTTTGCCATCGTTTTTTTTTTTTTTTGGCTTAGAAATCGAGTCAGAATTCATTATTTTCATAAGCATGGTGATCTATTTTGGAATTTCAGTTAATTGTCCCTTAAATAGTTAAATTATGCATCTTAGCCTTTGATCTTTTTTGTTAATTGTTAATTCCGCAAAGTTCTGATCTATTATGCTCTCTTTTTTTGTTTCAAAATTTAAGTAGTTAATAATCATGGGAAAAAAGACATTTAAAGAAGAGGGTCTTCATGCTTATCACTGACACCATTACTAGTTTTGGGATCAAACTTATAACGATGGTTTACAAGGATTAGAAGCAAGTATAACTTCTCATCGTAATGGCCATACAAAATTTGAGATTCTATATTGTCAATCCATTCATGTGGGTAATTATTTTTAGTGTTTAATGTTTCAGTGATTTTCAACGGCTTTCTCAAATCGCATCGCTGGAGTCTCCTCCTGCGGCTGATCGGCTCTTTAAGTCTCTTCTTCCGTGATATTGTTCTTTACTTCTTCTTTTTTCTCCAGTAATAGTTATTTTAGCATAATCTTATTAAGTTATTGCATTCGGTGCTTGTTTCATTTTGTAAGTATTTAAATTTTGAATATGTCTACTACAAAATACGAATCCGGGTATGAAAAACGGGAAACAAAAAGAGGAGAGTAGAAGAATTTATACAGTCTCAAAAAGTGAAATCACCTAGAGGGGGGATGAATAGATGATAATGCTAATCTAATGAACTAAATACGGAATTTAAAACTAATTTCAACAACACACAAGCAAGTATATGATATAGCAATATGAACAATGCACAAAGTAGAGAGAGTCAATGGATCAAGCGCAAACAACAAGATTTGTTTCGAGGTTCGAGCACCCAGCTCTACATTCCCGCCTTCACCCAGAAGTATTTCGAATCCACTAGCTTGTCCACACAGGACTCCCACACAGGGAACCTCCACCGAGGATTTGGGGCAATACAATAACTAGGAGTACCCAACTCCTCTCTTTACAACCACAACCTCTCACTAGAGGCAAAGCACCAAGCCAACAAAACTATCACCTCACAACTAGAGGGATAAGCACAAAGCTACACAAGGATCAC
Source organism: Agave tequilana (assembly GCA_038442645.1). Lineage (NCBI taxonomy): Eukaryota > Viridiplantae > Streptophyta > Magnoliopsida > Asparagales > Asparagaceae > Agave > Agave tequilana. The sequence continues at coordinate 115,540 of JAVJIF010006605.1, read as the reverse complement.
CTCACAACTTGAGGGATACAACCCAATTGCACAACCTCCTCAACGCAATGAGGGAAAGGCACAAAGCCAAGCAATAATTAGGGTTTACAACTTGGTGATCAAAAGACCACAAACACAAAGATCCTATAGAATAGGATAGTAGATGTAGCTCAAGTGTGGAGAAAACCAAAGGAATGGAAATTAAAGTCAAAGAAATCCTTGGGAAAATCTAGAAACCAAGATGAAGAAGTTGAATCAAAACACTTTTCCCAAAAACCCTTTTCTTTGATTTTCCAAACCCTAGAAAAAACACCAAATAGATTGTGCAAATTAAAGCCCAAAAACTTCTTTTGATTGCTGTGAAAACACTAGAGAGTAAGGAAAAATTAGCTCTTCAAATCTTAGAGAAAACTGGCCACTAATGGGGTATTTATAGCCCCTAGAAAAATATAGCCGTTGGCAGCTAAAACTGCCAGAAATGGCCTACCGGTTGACCGGACGGTCCACCGGCCAACGGTCGATTTTTGACCGTTGGCAGCTACCGGTCGACCGCCCGGTCGACCGGTCCCAGAAACAGAGAGCAACACTCTCCGCTCGGTCGACCGGGAGCAACCCGAGAGTGGGTTGCTCTCAGTCGGTCGACCGGTCGGTCGACCGGCCGACTGACACGGCTACGTGCACAATCTTATGCACGTCCGATCGACCGTTACGGTCGACCGGCTCCTCGCCCGGTCGACCGCCAGAGCCTGGCAGCCAAAATCTGGGACTGAAAAACTAGATTTTTAAATTCTTAAAAATTCCCATAAAATCTCTAAAAATTCATAAAAATAGTTTTCTCATTTTACATCGATATATAAACATGTGATAAAAATTACAACACAAAAATCAAACATTTTGAATTATTTTTGTGTCTTACAAATTTTATCCAAAATCAAAACCTATATTTTTCCAAACTTGGATTTTTCAAAAGAAAATCCGATTTTTTCAAAACTCATTTAAATACAAAATATGCTACTTAAACACATTGAAGCATGTTGCATATGAACATAAGTCCAATATACATGAAACATATAGATATCCATGTTTTTGACTTTAATACCAAAAATACGTTTTGTTAAAACATAAAACCTGAAATACATGAATAGGCATATCAAAATAAGTTTGTCTAAGTAGTTGAAGCATGCATGTATATAGAACAAATCTAATATACATTAAACCATGTAAACTTGTTTTGAATCTATCTATTCATGAAAACCAAGATCGGTTAAACCAATCAAACCGAAAACCAAAACCAAAACATGAAACGTGTGTGTTGTGAACTTGAGCATATCATACTATTCTAATCTTTACAAATGGATCTAAAACACAAACTAAACTAGGTACCGAGGTCTTCTTGTAGAGCGCCGTCTCCAAGCCGACTCGATCCGAAACTTGATCCACCGAGCTTGACTCCAACGAGTGCTAAATATGAACTTTGACGCTCGGGCTCTTGAATCACTATGTGAAAGCTTCCAAACCATCTTTGTTGAAGCTAATCACCTATTAACATCTTGATTAATAATCTGAAATAAAATCACAAGATTATTAGTACACATAACTACATGAGTTAATCATCATCAAAACTAGAGTGGAAGGCCCCTGGGCCAACAATCTCCCCCTTTTTGATGATGACAAAACTCATGGAGTTATATATGCATGGATTAAAGTTAAGCTTCAAAGAAGCTCCCCCTTAACTCATGCATAGAAGAAAACAACAAATATATGCAATGAATATAAAATATGAGAATGCATAGATATGCATAAAACTATGAAATGCATATAAACAGGCTCTTGATACCAATAGATATGCATAAAACAATAAACTGTATAAAACATGCTCTTGATACCAAATGAAAGGTAAAACAAATTATTTCTTCTTTTTCTTAATTTCATAAACATGTTCTCTTTAAAGAATGCTTTTGATACCAAAATTACATAATGCTTTTGATACCAATAAACCAAAACTTACATAATGAAAGCTCTTGATACCAAACATTACATAATGCTCTTGATACCAATAATAAAACATGTTCTCAATATCAAACATGAAACAAAGGTCATGCATAAATTCATGCATATAAACTCAAAATTTTCTCCCCTTTTTTGTCAATCATCAACAAAGGGGTAAACGACAAACCAAATAAAAAAAATTATTCTTCTCCCCCTTTTTGTTCAAAACAAAGAATCAATAAAGGGTGACATCAAACAAATCAATAATAAGAATATGATGGCAATGTAAATCAAAACATTTTTATATCAATATGAAAACATATACCAATTGATAGTAAAAACAAAATCTTGATACCAATTGATAAGTAAACAACTAACATACCAATTGTAAATAAACAATCTTTTTCCATCATAAAGTATGAGAGTGGAAATCAAATACCAATTGAAAGATGAAATAGAAGTTTTCTCCCCCTTTATGAAAAACCAACTAAAACAATGATCAAAAATTTTTATTTTTCATAAGCTTATGCATTGTTATTAAAATATCAATTGAAATATCAATTGAAACATGATAGGCATTAAAAAGTCAAGCTTATCAAACTCAAAATTTGTGCTTGAAAAAAAATATAGAGATATAGTACGCACAAATAAAACCTCTATATGTATGAAAAATTAGATACCAATCGAAATTGATACTTTTTGAAATGAAAGCATATATACATACAAATATATGAGTATACAAAAAAATGTCAATATTGATACCAATTGAAAGAATCCAATGATACCAATTGAAACAACAATAATATCAAGTGTATATCTCATATAACCTACCACCCAATCATGCTCAAGTTTAAATGATTTTCAATAAAAGCATACAAGGCATGGTCTCCCATCCAACCACCCTTTGAAGGTAGGGGTTTTCAAAAATAGGTTTGAAAAATATAGTATGTTTAAAAAACTCTACCATAACGAAGAATACGAACTAGTTAAATGGAAAAACTTGTAAACTAGTACGAAATCCTTCAAGCAAGGAATAAAACAAAATTATATTTTTCATGAAAAACATGTAAATTACATGATCACTAAACACTCAAAGTCCATAAAGTATATATCATACTCATGAAAACAAAATCATGAGAAAACTAATAAAGTGAGTGAACAAGTGTTATGTGACACATATCAACATGAAAATAGTCATTCAAGCTCAATATTCCCCAAAACATGAAAATCATCAAAACTCGATTTCTTCAAGGCATATGTATGTCAAGTATAAACTAAAGTATACATACATATCCAAAACATAACGAGTCCACAAATGTATATGCATGAAGGCACGTGGCTCAAAGGATGTATATGTATAATCAATAGTTTGGATAAAATAGACATATACATGAAGTCAAACATATGATCATAAAAATATATCCAAAATGGGAATACAAGTTTAAAATGCATGAATCATCAAAACTAGACTATACTAGCACATCTAATGGGTATTCAAGCACAAACATATATAAATTTATTTGTGGCCCACTATATGTACAAGTATAAATCCTAGTCTTAATGAAAACTAACATTTAAACATATATTCAAATTTTGAAGTATAAAACGAGACATAAATCAGCATGATAATCATAAAAATGATCATAATGTAAATCCACATGCTATTAGAACTATGAAATACATAATAGCTAAACAATGGTGAGAACACAAAAATAATGGTCCATATAATCAAGGGTGATCTCAAAGGCTATACATGCATGTCAATGGTCTAATAATCATGGCATTGTCATAGTAATCAATAAACAACAAATCATGCTATAAACAATGAACATAAAAAGCATGTAAATACAAACGGGAGTTAGAGATCGATACCAAAACCGATGAAGGCACCTCTCTAGTTCTCCAAACTAAGGTGGTCTTCCCACCAAACCTTCCCTTGAAAGCGATGCATCCAAATGGTCATCATGAAGCTCGGAACGCATCCACTCCAATGTACCGCTACTCTCACGTCATGTGAGAGCCCACACCTACATCAAATACAATAGGAGTGGTCTTTGGTACCCATTTTCTTTTGGTCCATGGGGGTTAGTCCCTTTCCTAACCCAAACAAAATTATTTGCTAAATTAACATCATGTATACGATCATAACAAAATTTAGCAAGGTGGCCCTTTCGTCCACAATGTGTACAAGTGTACACATGAGCATACATGTGATGGGTGTGATCGTGAGGAGCATGTGTATGCCGTGGAGGGTGTGCATGCAAAGATGGAACTTGTTTCTTTCGAAACAAAGATTCCAACCGTGTATGATTTATGGCACAATGGCTCAAAGTGGAGCCCAAACAATCCACACTTTTCTTTAAATCATTTATATCATTTTCAATACTAGAAGATAAAGTGGAGCATGCAATAGATGTGCTAGGTGAGGCTACACTAGTATGGCAAACACGTGAATCTATATCATTTTGCAAAGATTTATTTTTGTTTAAAGCTAAATCTAATTCTTTTGAAATAAACTCAATTTCATTTTTCAAAGAATGATTGTCCTTTAAAATAAATCTAATTTTGAAGATAAGACCTCATTGTTTTTCACAACATCATCACAATCATTTTTACTTTCTAAAAAATCATTTTCCTTTATATCAAGGTCTAGTTGAGATTTAAGTGAGCCACGTTCACTACAAATCTCTTCCTTCTCTTGCAAAATTAAATCAAATCTTGAACACAAATCCTCATTTTCTTCTTTTAGTTCAAAATTTTTCTTTTTCAAAAGATCATGCTCTTCCAAAAAAAATTCAAACTTTTTAGCAAGTTCCATATTTAAGGTTTGAACTTCTAAACACCCATAGCAATAGGAACTAGTGCTATCATCTAGATGAGATTCCGATTGTACCTCAAGGGAGTCATTCCCTTGGACCATAAGGCAATGCTCGTCGGACTTGTCTCTCCTAGATCTTCTCATCTTTTCGATAATCTTTGGTAGCTCGGGAGAAGTCAAAATGCTCCAAACTGCAAAAGCCGAATCATAGTGAGCAAACACATGTAAGAAATCTTTATCAAGAGATGCTCTAAGTGTCTTAGGGCTAATGCATTGGCCTTTTTATGTTTGCTATCATTAGGGTAGGTTTCCTTGGTAATGGCTTGATATACTTTATTACCTAATGCTTTCAAATGACAACTCATCTTGGCCTTCCAAATATCAAGTCTAGAAATATCAAACATAGGAGGGCTATCCATGAGTGCAAACTATATGAGTGCAAATGTAAATGAAGATTAGCAAACCAAGATCTCACTCCTAGGTGGTTAAACCTAAATATCAGGAGCGTAGGCTCTGATACCAATTGAAATCACCTAGAGGGGGTGAATAGGTGATAATGCTAATCTAATGAACTAAATACGGAATTTAAAACTAATTGCAATAACACACAAGCAAGTATATGAAATAGCAATATGAACAATGCACAAAGTAAAGAGAGAGAGAGAGAGAGAGAAAGTCAATGGATCAAGCGCAAACAACAAGATTTGTTTCGAGGTTCGAGTACCCAGCTCTACATCCCCGCCTTCACCCAGAAGGATTTCGAATCCATTAGCTTATCCACACAGGACTCCCACACAGGGAACCTCCACCGAGGATTTGGGGCAATACAATAACTAGGAGTACCCAACTCCTCTCTTTACAACCACAACCTCTCACTAGAGACAAAGCACCAAGCCAACAAAACTATCACCTCACAACTAGAGGGATAAGCACAAAGCTACACAAGGATCACCTCACAACTTGAGGGATACAACCCAATTGCACAACCTCCTCAACGCAATGAGGGAAAAGGCACAAAGCCAAGCAATAATTAGGGTTTACAACTTGGTGATCAAAAGACCACAAACCAATCTCTTTTTCCCACAAACACAAAGATCCTATAGAATAGGATAGTAGATGTAGCTCAAGTGTGGAGAAAACCAAAGGAATGGAAATCAAATAGTCAAAAAAATCCTTGGGAAAATCTAGAAACCAAGATGAAGAAGTTGAATCAAAACACTTTTCCCAAAAACCCTTTTCTTTGATTTTCCAAACCCTAGAAAAAAATACAAATAGATTGTGCAAATTAGAGCCCAAAAACTTCTTTTGATTGCTGTGAAAACACTAGAGAGTAAGGAAAAATTAGCTCTTCAAATCTTAGAGAAAACTGGCCACTAATGGGGTATTTATAGCCCTTAGAAAAAATATAGCCGTTGGCAGCTAAAACTGCCAGAAATGGCCTACCGGTCGACCGGATGGTCCACCGGCCAACGGTCAATTTTTGACCGTTGGCAGCTACCGGTCGACCGCCGGTCGACCGCCCCAGAAACAGAGAGCAACACTCTCTGTCCGGTCGACCGCTCGATCGACCGGGAGCAACCCGAGAGTGGGTTGCTCTCAGTCGGTCGACCGGTCGGTCGACCGGCCGATTGACACGGCTACGTGCACAATCTTGTGCACGTCCGGTCGACCATTACGGTCGACCGGCAGAGCCTGGCAGCCAAAATCTGGGACTGAAAAACTGGATTTTTAAAGTCTTAAAAATTCCCATAAAATCTCTAAAAATCCACAAAAATAGTTTTCTCATTTTACATTGATATATAAACATGTGATAAAAATTACAACACAAAAATCAAACATTTTGAACTATTTTTGTGTCTTACAAATTTTATCAAAAATCAAACCTGTATTTTTTCAAACTTGAATTTTTCAAAAGAAAATCCGATTTTTTCAAAACTCATTTAAATACAAAAACATGATACTTAAACACATTAAAGCATGTTGCATATGGATATAAGTCCAATATACATGAAACATATAGATATCCATGTTTTTGACTTTAATACCAAAAATATGTTTTGTTAAAACACAAAACCTGAAATACATGAATAGGCATATCAAAATAAGTTTGTCTAAGTAGTTGAAGCATGCATGTATATAGAATAAATCTAATATACATTAAACCATGTAAACTTATTTTGAATCTATCTATTCATGAAAACCAAGATCGGTTAAACCAATCAAACCGAAAACCAAAACCAAAACATGAAACGTGTGTGTTGTGAACTTGAGCATATCATACTATTCTAATCTTTACAAATGGATTTAAAACACAAACTAAACTAGGTTCCGAGGTCTTCTTGTAGAGCGCCGTCTCCAAGCCGACTCGATCCGAAACTTGATCCACCGAGCTTGACTCCAATGAGTGCTAAATATGAACTTTGACGCTCGGGCTCTTGAATCACTATGTGAAAGCTTCCAAACCATCTTTGTTGAAGCTAATCACCTACTAACATCTTGATTAATAATCTGAAACTAAAATCACAAGATTATTAGTACACATAACTACATGAGTTAATCATCATCAAAACTAGAGTGGAAGGCCTCTGGGCCAACAAAAAGGAGCTCTTGATAAATTTGTTACAAATGATAAAAAAGAAAATAATACAACAATTTTACAACAAGAAGATTTAATAATAGAACAATCAATCTCTTTAACAGAACTAGAAAGAAATGGAATAATAATAGAAAATGAGAACAATGTGTTGGCCCAAAGGCCTATCACCCTAGTTTTGATGATGATCAACTCATGAAGTTATGTTTACTAATGATCTTGTGTTTAAATAGTTACAGATTCATTATCAAGATCTTAGTAGGTGCATAGCTCAACAAAGGATAAAATGTCAAGATTTGGAGCTAGCACGGTGTGATCCAAGGAGCTTTTGGATCAAGCTTGGACCAAGTCAAGAAGATGAGAAGCCTTCAAGTGAAGACTTCAAGAAGATGAAGACTTGTGTCTAGGTATAAGATTTTGTTTTTGTTTTAGATAAAATGTAAAGGATAGAGTAGTTGGTGGATTGCTTAAGTACATACACACACACACACTCTCTTGATAGTTTTGTTTTACAAAAGATTTTTCATTTTAGAAAAATACAAGTTTGGCTTTTGGTATTTATCATATACATATCTTTAAACCAAAACCAAGTTTAGAGCTTTATGACAAAAACATAGATATTTCATCTTGATTGTGTAGTGGATCATATCCATACACTCTATGCTTTAAAAGTATATCTTGTTTTTGTATTTGATGAAGATTTGAAAAAACATGTTTTGAAAAAATATTGTTTTGGAAAATACAGTTTTTATCATGAGCCAAATATTTTCAAGTTACAAAAATAGTCCAATCTTTTATAACATGCCTTGATTTTGTGCAAGCATGTTTGTATATCAAAGTATATTGGTTAAACTATTTTTGTAGATTTTTATGTATTTTATGGGATTTTATTTAAGCCAAAAAGATCAAGTTTTAAATCCCAGAAAACTGTTTAAGGCTTCGGATAAGTCGACTTATAACCCTTATATAGTCGACTAATACGAAGTCGGCCGACCGGACCGGTCGACCGACGTGCACAAACGTGCACGCCTATGTGTACTGGAGGACGGCCGACCGTGACGGTCGACCGCTCCAGAGAGCAGAGCTCTCTGGAAAGTTCGGCCGACCGCACCGGTCAACCGACAGAGAGTTGGACTCTCAGCTCCAGTGGGTCGGTCGACCCTGGCGGTCGACCGTGGCTCCAACGGTCAGAAATCCGACCGTTGGCGGTCGACCGCACCGGTCGACCGGCAGCTCTGACAGACCCCAACGGCTAGTTTTCTGGCAGCCTATAAATTGGGGGTCTTGTCATTGTTTTGAGCTAAGATTTTCAAGTGGGTTTTCACCAGTTTTCCTGAACTATTTAGAGGTTTTCCTCCACTTGATTTAGAGCAAATATTTCCAATCAAAAGGAGAGATTTATCAAGAGTGTTAAAAGAAAGTCTTTGAGTTTTCCTCCACCTTTCACATCCTTGTTTTTCTCACACCACACTTGAGCTATCCATTGATTATTCATCCTATAGGTGTGTTGTAGTGAGTGCCTTTAGGTGATCAAAGTGTTGTGATCACCAAAGATCTTTTCTTTGTTCTTTGAGGAGACGGGCAAGTGTGCTCGTGATTGTTTGGGTCCTAGTGAGGACTTGGTGTTTTCGGGTTCGGGTGCGAATTCGTGTTTGAGGTGCGGCCTCGGCGAGCCGGTGGGCTTGCGGTGTGTACGGGACTAGAGAGTCCGAGGGCTTGTAGGTGTTGCGGCACCGAGGAGAGATCCATTGGGATCTTACATAGTGGAAATCCTTCGTGTGTCGAAGGCGGGGATGTAAAGCAAGTGTGCTCGAACCTCGAAACAAACCCTTTGTGTTTGCGATTGCTCACTCTCTCTCTCTATCCCCTTTATATCTTGCATTCAATTATTGTCTTTACATTTACATGCTTGATATATTGTGCTCATATTGTTATATACTTGCGTGGGATTGTTGCTAACACTTGTATTCAACAAGAGAGCCAACGCGGCACCTCAACCCATTCAAGGGGAATCTAGAGGAGTTTGTCCAGAGCCCTTCACGGGGAATTCGGCAACACTCTTGTGTTATACATAGTGTTTAGTGTAAAAGTTTTAATTAGGTCATAATTGCTTTTAGCTTCCGCATTATTTGCATCATTTGGCTTTAAGTGACCATTAGATTAGCCTTCACCTATTCACCCCCCTCTAGGTGAAACCTTCCAATTGGTATCAGAGCTTGGTACTCTGGTTTGGTCTAACAACCTAGAGTAAAAGATCCTCATTTTAGGCTAATCACAATATTTTTGTACACACACCATGGACTTCATGTCACCACCCATGTTTGACATTGTTAACATCCATATATGGAAGGTGAAGATGTCCTTGCACCTCAAAGCCCTAGGTTATCATGTCTATCTTGCCACCACTAATAATGCATATTGTTTAGATGGTAAGAATTTTGAGGCTAATGCAAAAGCCCTTCATACTTTAAAGTCTACCCTAGATGATGTTTATTTATCTAGAGTTTCTAACTTTGATTCGACTTTTGTAGTGTGGAATACCCTCATCTCTCTCGGTGAGAATGAACAATACTATGCGGGGAGCGATTCGGACGTTGGAAGCAACACCTCCAACGTGTGCTTCATGGTCCAAGGGGATAACCCCCTTGAGGTAAACTCCGAATCCGATGATGAGGACATGTCATATGATGAGCTTACTTCATTTTGTCAAACTATTCTTGAAAAATATGACATGCTTAAGAAAGAAAATAAAAATTTGAAAAAGAACATTGCTTGCATGCATATAGAACAAGATTCATTTAAATCTAGCATTGCATGTTTAGAAAAAGATAACAAAAATTTGAAAAAGGATTTTGATTGCATGCTTAAAGAAAATGATTCTTTCAAATCTAAGATTGCATGCTTAGAAAAAGAAAATAAATATTTGAAAAATGAGAATGTTTCCTTGCTTTCAAAATGGAATGATTTATGTGAAGGGAACACTACTTTGAAAAATAAAATTGATTTGGTGAAAAAACAAAGAGAAAGTATTTTGCAAGAAAATAACTCTTTGAAAAGAAAATTTATTGAAAAAGAAAGGAATTTGTTTCTAAAAGAAATAAGAAAAATGATTCTTTATCTCATCATGCTTTACATGCCACCACTAATGAGATAAATATGTTGAAAAATAAAATAGATAGTTTGAGCTCTAATTTGAGCACATGTGCATTCAATCATACTAAATTGGAGTTTTTGTTTTCAAAGAAACAAACTCCATCCATTCATGCACATCATAATCATGCATTTGCTTATGTTGCACAACACGATCACAAACATTCACATAAGCATCCTAAGGTGTACAAATGTACACATTGTGGCCGCAAAGGCCCTTTAGCAAAGTTTTGTTTTGATAGATTACATCATATAAATTTTGCTATGAATAAAAATGTTTGGGTTCCTTACAAGACTAACCCCAAAGGACCCAAGAAAATATGGGTACCAAAATCCCCACCTTTTGCTTTTGATGTAGGTGAGGGCTCTCACAAGACGTGAGAGGATTGGTGCCTTGGTGGTGGTTGCACGTGGACTAGATGGACATATTTTTGATGCACCGCTATCAAGGAAGTTTTGGTGGGATGACCACCATGATTGGATCTTTGGAGTTGGTAACAATCTCTAAACTCCTACTTTTTTTTATGTACATGCTTCTTTCATTTGATTATCATGTAGCATGTTCATGTTTTATGTATCTTTGTGCTTGATGTGGTAAAATCTTGTTTAGATGTAGTATTTGTCAAAACTTGGATTTCTACATGTACAAATAGTGAGCCACATTTGATTCATATACGTTTGCACTTTATTGTTCACTTGTACTCACTATATGCACATATATAGCCTAGTTTTGATGATTCTTCCATTTATACATGTTTTGCCAATTTTTATGCTTTACTTCATGCAAATGTATTTTTAATTCAAATCTAATAAATATACATGTATACCCGTGAGTCTCTTGCTTTCATGCAAATACATTTGATAGACTCTTTTATGTTTGGGATATGTATGTGTATTGTTAGTTTTGGATAAATCATACATATACCATGAAGATTAGTGTTTTGTTGAAAAATGATTTTTCGTGTTTTTGTTAAAAATGTGACTTATAATCTTTTTGAGCTTCAATGACTATTTTTCATGAAAATGCTATTTACATGACCTTTGAACACTCATCTTTTACTTTTCAAGATAATTTTGAGCTTTATGGACTATGAGTGATTGAACTTTTATGTATTAGTATGATTCATGAAATACATATGCTTTGATTTCATGTTTTTTTTTGAAGGATCTTTAACTAGTTTTTCAAAAATTTATTTTAACTAGTTATTGTTCCTCATTAGGTAGTGATTTTCAATGCTAAAATATTTTCAAATCTATCTTTGAAAACCCCTACCTTCAATGGGAGGATGGATGTGTTGGCCCAAAGGCCTTCCACTCTAGTTTTGATGATGATTAACTCATGTAGTTATGTGTACTAATAATCTTGTGATTTTAGTTTCATATCATTAATCAAGTTATTAGTTGGTGATTAGCTTCAACAAGATGATTTGGAAGCTTTCACAAGTTGATTCAAGAGCCCGAGCGTCAAAGATCATATATAGCACTTGCTCGGTGGATCAAGGAGTTTTGGGATCGAGTCGGCTTGGAGAATGCGCTCTACAAGAAGACTTCGGTACCATAGTTTAGTTTTGTGTTTAGATCCAAATTTGTAAAGATTATAATAGTATGATAATGCTCAAGTTCACAACACACACGTTTCATGTTTTGAATATTGGTTTTTGGTTTTTCGGTTTTAGGTTTAACCGATCTTGGTTTTCATGAATAGATAGATCAAAACAAGTTTACATGGTTTAATTTATATATGATTTGTTCTATATACATGCATGCTTTAATTTCCTAGACAAACTTAGTTTTGACTCCCTTATTCATGTGTTATATGTTTTGGTATTTTTGACAAAACATATTTTGGAATTAATGACAAAAACTATGATATATATATTTGTTTCATATATATTGGATTTCTATCCATATGCATCATGCTTCAAAGTGTTTAAATATCATGTTTTTGTATTTGGAAGAGTTTTGGACAAAACGTATTTTCTATTCAAAATCCGAGTTTTAGAAAATACAGTTTTTGGTTTTTGGTAAAAATGATAAGACACAAAAATAGTTCATATTAATTGATATTTGAGCTAAACTTTTTACCACATGTTTATATATCAATGCAAAATGATAAAACTATTTTTGGTGATTTTTAGAAAAGATAAAAGAATTTTTAAATATGTTTCTAACCCAGTTTTCTGTTCCGGGCTTCACCAGTCGACTAAGTCAACTGACCAGTCGACTAGGATGAAGAAGGTCGACCGGGCCGGTCGACCGACGTGCACAGATCTGTGCACGTTTGGAGACACTGGGACGGTCGACCGGCCGGGTCGACCGGGACTGAGAGCAGAGCTCTCTGTTTGTTTGGGTCGACCGGGGCGGTCGACCGGCAGCTGCCAACGGGCAGAAATTGACCGTTGGACGGTCGACCGGACCGGTCGACCGGCAGTGTATTTCTGGCATTTCTGCTGCCAACGGCTATATTTTTCTGGGGTCTATAAATACCCCATTGGAAAGAGTTTTTCTCTAAGATTTTTTGTGCGAATTTTTCCTTACTCTTTAGTGTTTTCACAGCAATTAAAAGAGGTTTTTGGATTCAAATTGAACAATCTTTTTGGTGTTTTTATTAGGGTTTGAAAACCAAAGAAAAGGGATTTGGGAAAAGTTTTTGTTTAAACTTCACTATCTTCATTTCTATTATTTCCTAAAGATTTTCTTTGAGTTGCTGGTTTCAAATCCCTTGGTTTTCTCCTCACTTGAGCAAAAATCTACTATCTTTTCTATAGGATCTTTGTGTGTGAGAAAGAGATTGTTTGTGGTTGTTGTTTAGACCACCAAGTTAAAAACCCAATCTTTGTTTGGCTTTGTGCCTTGGGTTGTATCCCTCAAGTTGTGAGGTGATCCTTGTGTTTGCTTTGTGCTAATCCCTCGGGTTGTGAGGTGATTGTTTGTTGGATTGGAGCTTGCCTCAAGGAGGAGGTTGTTGTTGTAAAGAGAGGAGTTGGGTACTCCTTGTGAGAGTCCTAGGTGGACTAGCTAGTGGATTGGAAATCCTTCGTGTGTCGAAGGCGGGGATGTAGAGCTGGGTGCTCGAACCTCGAAACACATCTTGTTGTTTGCGCTTGATCCATTGACTCTCTCTCTATCTCTCTCTTTACTTTGTGCCTTGCAAATATTCATATTGTGCATTCATTATTGCTTGGCTTGGTTGTGTGTGCATCATTTGTTGATTGCACTTGAGTGTATTGCATTTAGTTTTTTTTTAATTTTCGCATTGAGTTGACTAGATTAGCATAATCACCTATTCACCCCCCTCTAGGTGATCTTTCAATTGGTATCAGAGTTAGCGCTCCTGATATTTAGGTTTAACCACCTAGGAGTGAGATCTTAGTTTGCTAATCTTCATTTGCATTGTTCATTTGCACTCATTTAGTTTGCACTCATGGATAGCCCTCCTATGGTTGACCATATTAGACTTGATGTTTGGAAGGCCAATATGAGTAGCCATTTGAAAAGACTAGGACACCTAGTTTATCAAGCCTCCACTATGGAATCATTCCCTAATAGTAGCAAGCATAAGAAGGCAAATGCATTAGCACTTAGAACACTTAGAGCATCTCTTAGTGAACATCTTTTACCGGTGTTTAATCATTATGACTCGGCTTTTGCAGTTTGGAGCTTATTGACGTCTCCCGAGCTTCCAAGGATTATCAACAAGATGAGGAGATCTAAGAGAGAAAAGTCCGAAGAGCATTGCTTCATGGTCCAAGGGAAAAACTCCCTTGAGGTACAATCGGACACTCAATTAGATGATAGCTCTAGTTCCCATTGCCATGGTTGTTTTAAAGTTCAAACTTTAAATTTGGAACTTGCTCAAAAGCTTGAAAATTTATTGGAAAAACACAATCTTTTGAAAGAGGACAACCTTGTTTTGAAAAATGAATTAAAGGATTTATGTTCTAATTTTAAATTGGTTTTGCAAGAAAAGGAAGAGATCACTAGTGAACGTGACTCACTAAGATCTCAACTAGACCTTGCCCTTGATGAGATTGAGATTTTGAAAAATAAAAATGATTGCAATGATGTTGTGAAAAACAATGAGGTTTTATCTTCTAAATTGGATTTTGTTTTAAAAGATAACCTTATTTTGAAAAACAAAATTGATTCAATTACAAAAGAATTGGATTTGGTTTTAAAGAAAAATGAATCTTTGAAAATTGATATTGATTCTCATGTGTGCCATGCTAGTATAGCTTCTTCTTCTTCTAGCACATCTATTGCATGCTCCACTTTATCTTCCACTATTGAAAAAGATATAAATGTTTTGAAGAAAAGTGTTGAATGTTTGGGCTCCACTTTGAGCCAATGCACATTGAATCATTCACGTTTGGAAACCTTGGTTCGCAAGAAACAAGGTCCATCTATGCATGCTCACCCTTCACGGCATACACATGCTTTCCACGGTCACCACCATCGCACGTATGCTCATGTGTACACATGTACACATTGTGGCCGAAAAGGCCATCTTGCTAGATTTTGTTATGATCGTATCTATCATGAAAATTTAGCAACCAATCTTGTTTGGGTTAGAAAGGATACTAACCCCCGTGGACCCACAAAGAAATGGGTACCAAAGACCACCTCTATACTTTTTGATGTAGGTGGGTGCTCTCGCAAAACGTGAGAGTGTTGGTGCCTTGGAATGGATGCGTTCCGTGCCTAAAGAGAACCATTTGGATGCTTCACTCTCAAGGAGATTTGGTGGGAGGACCACCGTGGTTTGGAGAATTAGAGATGCACCTTCATCGGTTTTGGTATCATTCTCTAACTCCCATTTTATTTGCATGTTTTTCATGTTCATCTATTTATAGCATGCCATGGTTTATTGTTCATTACGCTTATGCCATGCTCATTAGAATAGTGTTATACATGTTTAGTTACTTGAGCACCCATGTCTTATATGGATCTATATTTAGTGTTCTCACCTTGTTTAAACAAACATGTATGCCCTAGTTCTAATGCACATACATATGCATTATGACCATTTGGATGTTTATAATGTTTATGATTTTCGTTTTGTTTCATTGTTTCATGATTAGTATGATATTCGCCATGTTTATTAATGTAACGCCCCGATTCCACGAATACGGGGACGTCACTGCAACGTATATACGTAGGTCAGAAAGTGCCCCCACGTATATACGCTAAGCATAAAAGTACAACAAGGAATCAGAGTACAACACAAAGCGTGGTATACATACATATGCCAACTCAAAAGTACATACACAAAGCTATCCCAGGATATGATAAAATATTACACATTACATGTATCTTTTATCATAAACAAGTCCAAAAGTAAAATATACAAGATAACACAAAATGCTCACGAGTAGGATGAAGATCCCGTGAGTCAAAGGGAGAAGTCTGGCACAAAAGGGCTGGAGCTAGACTGCCTGCTCACTAAGGAAAACTCGATCTACTGTGGACAGCTCCACTTCGATCCAAGCTTCAACCTGAACATACAAATCCAAGGGAGTCAGGACCTCCCAACAATGAACAGGCTACATGCCAAGTGGCAAGGAGATAAGAATAGGGGGGTTAGAACACAAGTGTAATACACAAGGACGGGTATAACATAATCATAGAACAGGAAATACAAGTTAAAGTTGATTTCGAGCAAAAGTGATTGTATACGCTTAAGTCACGGTCCCATGAGACTAGTACATCGAAGGAATAATCCAAACAAGGAAACCCTCATATAGATACCTTTATCTCATGCCACAGAAATCCAAGCGTATAGAATCAGAGTTACAAATCATACGATAGTCAAAACGGAATACATAACAAGAATAACATAAATCTAAAACAGGAACAAGTAATAAACAGGACCAGAGTACATAAAGGAAGTCATAACAGTCCTCCTAACAGGAATCATAACTAGCATCTATTATTATTATTATTACTCGTCTGACCCATATGTCTAGGTATGTGTCTCGGTATATATCCCAACTCACATACATCCACATATAAGAAAGTCGAGGGTCGTTACCGGAAGTAGACGGAGAACTGATAACACTTCTTATAGTAGTTTCCATACACCTGGAACCAGTTTGGAGGCCCAAAGTCCCCCTAACACTTGTCTTCTGTGGGCCCAAAGTCCCACTAACACTTGTCGTCAATATTTTAGTCCATTACTATAAGCAAGGTATCATTCCGGCATCCATCACTTCCTCCCATACCCCATACAAGTTGTAGCTTATTAAGAATTATCAGCTTACTGGAATAAGTGAACATAACAGGAATAGCCCTACAGATTCAAGAGGTGGCCCCCACAGATTCAAGAGGTGACCCCCACCGTGTGGTGTGACACTTTGTTCCGTGTGGCACTTTGCTCTGAGGGAATGGATTCTAGAGGTGGCCCCCACCGAATATGGTGTGGCACTTAGTTCCATAATAACAAGACAGGATTCCCGTAAACATAATAATTACAAAGTCAAGTGTATCATGCTTGGTTTTAAAAGATAGCATGACAAGGTGGTGATATTTAACAATCAAGCAATCAATCATAACAAGAGATTGGTGATAGTCCGGGTAAGTCATAACATAACAAGAGGGTCTAGCAAGTCAGGTGATATACATGTGTTAAATGGAAGCATGAAACTAACAAGTCTGACATGGCAAGTAGAAACATAGAAGCAACTTAGTGTTCAACAACCACGAAGGGTCTGCCACGCATGGTACACGATAAGGAAGTAAGAATATCACTGGCAAGATACAAGTATAAGAATGAAATAAGTAGTTGCATGGCAATACATAAACATAGAAATATGAAGTGACTAGAGGTGATATACATCAAATAAAGAGTCATGAAGTACAAGATACAAATACATGAACCAAGTATAAGATCTAAAGTTAAGAAGGTAAACAACTATAACAGACAGCTAAGATTAGTCGACTAGGGTCAAGGGAGTAGTCGACTAATAGAGGGGTTAGTCGACTAACAGTCTGGTATAGTCGACTAAAACTGTGCACCAGAGAGTTGGGTTTCTGATTCAGGAAAAGTTAGTCGACTAGGGTCATAGGGGTAGTCGACTAACAGACATGACAAGTCGACTGATAGTTAGGCTAAGTCGACTAATACTGTGATACAGAAAGTTAAGGTTTTGGTTCAGGAAAAGTTAGTCGACTAGGGTCAAGAGTGTAGTCGACTAAGGTTCTCTAGTCGACTGATAAATTGGTCTAGTCGACTAAAACTGTGTTCCAGAAAAGATCACGTTTCAATTTAAGGGTTCAAAGTCGACTAGGTTCTAGGTTAAGTCGACTAATCGTGGTCGAATACAGAATACAGAACTGAATCTGGTGGTTGGGTTTGATGGTCTAAAAATGTGATTTTGATGTCATATGTGTACAAGATATGAAGGTACAAGTACAATAGGAATTGATCAAGTCTTGGTGAGTAAAATACTCACTTTGAATGGTTTAATTGAGACTCGATGTACTCGAAAGGATCCCAAGGTGGAGATGATGGCCTCAATCCAAAAGTAGTTGTCGCTTGAGATGGAGAAGATGATCTTGGTGTTGCTTTGGGAGATGGAGGTTGAAGATGAAGACCTTGATGATGCCCTAGATGAAGCTCTTGAAGTTGGTGGTTGAGTTGAGATGGAGGAGGGATTTTGGTGAAGGGGATTTCTTTGTGGAAGTGAAGAAAAAGGAGATGGAATTGTAAAGAAATGTTTATATATGATTTGGAATTTGTGAAGGAGGTGAAATTAGAGTAGATGAGAGGGGGTTTTTGCAAATAGGGGAGGATGGGATGAGTGTCCTTCTCTTGGCCACTTGGCCGGCCATGGGAGAGAGAGAGAAAGAGTGCATTAATGGTGGAGGTTGGTAGAAGTGAGTGGAGAGGAAAAATTGAAATTTTGGAAAATTGGGGAATTGGAATTCTTTTGGCTTGTGGAGGAAGGAAAGAAATAAGGAGAAAGGAAAAAAGGAAAAGAAATTGAAATGAGAAGATATTTTCTTGGAATCAGAATTGGAAAATATTGAAAGAACAGATACCCGGGTTTATATCGAAGATGCTGAAAACATTACGGAGAATATCGAAATCGTCCGAAATTCAAGTATCTCAGAACGACTCGCAAATTTTACCAAAAATCAATAATAATATATGAAGACTCATAGTGAAATCCGTTTTAAGAAATACTTTATAGTTTTAAAACTAAAAATCCCGGAATCAGTTACCTACCGACTCCGTTGGAATTTTCATAAATTCATAAAATTCTCAGAAAAAGTATTTAAGAAAGAAATAGGATTCTAAGAAATAAAGTCTAAAGGACTATCTAGAAATTCCTAGTTGTTTGTGAAATAAAAATCCTGAAATCGATCAGCGACACTGGTCGACACCGGTTTTGAAGATTTTCATTTTAATTCAGAAAAAATCTAGAAAATCATAGAAAATATATAATATTTGAAAATGATCTTTAAAACTAAAATCGGTCAAATCTAATTATCAGAAAGACTAAATCGAATAATACATTAGGATTAGGTCCTCGGTTCAGACTGGGGCTGACTCCGAGTCCACGAATCCAAATCCAAGACAAAACAATCATATAAGGAATTCATAATACAGAATAAATACAGGAAGTAAATTGAAAAATACGATCGAAAATCTGAATACGCAACTAAGTACGTATTCCGGGAACGGGGTATTACAATCCACCCACCTTACAAAAAATTGCGTCCTCGCAATTTCGTTAAGGGGCAAATTGAACACAAAGGGGACAAGGGTGAAATCAAAAGATCCGAAAAACCAAAACAAGGATAAGATAAACACAGAAAGGACCAAGATGAACAATGATAGAATGATAAGGGAAAATATTTAGAATGATAACCAACTCAAATACAAGATCTGGGGTAATAGTTACCATGATATCCTCAAGGTTCCTGCTCCAGGTACTGAGCTTCGTACTCTGCTGCTGCTTCATCTGATACTTCTGCCTCCATATTGTGAACTTGGCCTCTGCCATAATCTACTCTGGGTCTTGCTCCTCTCTGTGGATCATACCGCTGGGGTGGAAATGGAGCTCTCCGGTCCACTGGTTCTGGATTCCTTCTCAATGGCGGTGCTGGAAGTGCTGGGGCTGGAAGTGTTGGTCTGACTGGTGCCATGTTCCCTACCCTTCTGAACGGGCAATCCCTTAGTGCATGACCCCCTGCCCCACATGCCAAACATAATCCATTGGCCACTCGACAATCTCTCCTATAATGTCCGGGCCTGTGGCAGAAATTGCATGTGATCTGAGGAAGAGGAGTTTGGAATGGTCTCTTCATCACCGGGCCATGGGTTGCCCTATCTGCATCCTCCTCATCCGTCAACTGGAAAGGCCTCTTCTTGGCCTGGTTCCTCATCTGGTTCGCTTTCTTCTTCTCCAGTCCACGCTCTACTTCTCGAGCTATGGTGAGAACTTCTGAATAAGTCTTCAGCTGCTGGGGCATTAGGAAGACTTGGATATCCATCTGTAAGCCCTGCTGGAATCTGCTTGCCCGCTTCTCTTCATCCGTCACCATATACGGAGCAAAGCGGCTGAGTCTGAGAAATTCCGCAGCATACTCATCCACGGACTTCTCCCGTTGCTGAAGTCTGATGAACTGCTCTTTCATGTCCTTCTGAACAGTGACAGGGAAGAATCTGCTGTAAAAGCTCTTGGAGAATGTGTCCCAGGTGACAGGTTTCTCCAATCTAGCCTCCTCAGCTAGCCACCAAGTTCTAGCTACATCCTTCAATTGAATCTTGGCGACCTCCACTTGATTCTCCTTTGGTACTCTGGCTGCATTCAACAAGTCTGATGTGTCGGTCAACCATTGCTCAGCATCCAGGGGTTTCTCTTCACCCGTGAATATAGCTGGCTGCAGCCGTCTGAAATCTGATATATTCCCCGGCCTCTGTCCCTTTGGAGCTGTCAACTCTTACCGGAGAAGTTCTGTCTGCTGCTGCTGGTTCTCCATCATCAGCTGGATAACTCTCAGTATATCGACATTCTCTCCCGCTGCTCCATTCGATGCTGGTCCAGAATTGCTACGACCCGATCTTCTATCCATTCGATACTAGGTATGGATAGACTGGAAGGAGCTGGAAAAATGGAAGGATTTTAGGACACAAGGGAATGGATCAAGGAAGGAATAGATAAATCAAGAAGGACTAGATAACTTTGTACATTATAGTTGGCAATAGCAAATTTCAAGAATTTGCTGCTTGTTTGTACTATAGAGGTAAGAGCCTAGGCTCTGATACCAACCTGTAACGCCCCGATTCCACGAATACGGGGACGTCACTGCAACGTATATACGTAGGTCAGAAAGTGCCCCCACGTATATACGCTAAGCATAAAAGTACAACAAGGAATCAGAGTACAACACAAAGCGTGGTATACATACATATGCCAACTCAAAAGTACATACACAAAGCTATCCCAGGATATGATAAAATATTACACATTACATGTATCTTTTATCATAAACAAGTCCAAAAGTAAAATATACAAGATAACACAAAATGCTCACGAGTAGGATGAAGATCCCGTGAGTCAAAGGGAGAAGTCTGGCACAAAAGGGCTGGAGCTAGACTGCCTGCTCACTAAGGAAAACTCGATCTACTGTGGACAGCTCCACTTCGATCCAAGCTTCAACCTGAACATACAAATCCAAGGGAGTCAGGACCTCCCAACAATGAACAGGCTACATGCCAAGTGGCAAGGAGATAAGAATAGGGGGGTTAGAACACAAGTGTAATACACAAGGACGGGTATAACATAATCATAGAACAGGAAATACAAGTTAAAGTTGATTTCGAGCAAAAGTGATTGTATACGCTTAAGTCACGGTCCCATGAGACTAGTACATCGAAGGAATAATCCAAACAAGGAAACCCTCATATAGATACCTTTATCTCATGTCACAGAAATCCAAGCGTATAGAATCAGAGTTACAAATCATACGATAGTCAAAACGGGAATACATAACAAGAACAACATAAATCTAAAACAGGAACAAGTAATAAACAGGACCAGAGTACATAAAGGAAGTCATAACAGTCCTCCTAACAGGAATCATAACTAGCATCTATTATTATTATTATTACTCGTCTGACCCATATGTCTAGGTATGTGTCTCGGTATATATCCCAACTCACATACATCCACATATAAAAAAGTCGAGGGTCGTTACCGGAAGTAGATGGAGAACTGATAACACTTCTTATAGTAGTTTCCATACACCTGGAACCAGTTTGGAGGCCCAAAGTCCCCCTAACACTTGTCTTCTGTGGGCCCAAAGTCCACTAACACTTGTCGTCAATATTTTAGTCCATTACTATAAGCAAGGTATCATTCCGGCATCCATCACTTTCTCCCATACCCCATACAAGTTGTAGCTTATTAAGAATTATCAGCTTACTGGAATAAGTGAACATAACAGGAATAGCCCTACAGATTCAAGAGGTGGCCCCCACAGATTCAAGAGGTGACCCCCACCGTGTGGTGTGGCACTTTGTTCCGTGTGGCACTTTGCTCTGAGGGAATGGATTCTAGAGGTGGCCCCCACCGAATATGGTGTGGCACTTAGTTCCATAATAACAAGACAGGATTCCCGTAAACATAATAATTACAAAGTCAAGTGTATCATGCTTGGTTTTAAAAGATAGCATGACAAGGTGGTGATATTTAACAATCAAGCAATCAATCATAACAAGAGATTGGTGATAGTCCGGGTAAGTCATAACATAACAAGAGGGTCTAGCAAGTCAGGTGATATACATGTGTTAAATGGAAGCATGAAACTAACAAGTCTGACATGGCAAGTAGAAACATAGAAGCAACTTAGTGTTCAACAACCACGAAGGGTCTGCCACGCATGGTACACGATAAGGAAGTAAGAATATCACTGGCAAGATACAAGTATAAGAATGAAACAAGTAGTTGCATGGCAATACATAAACATAGAAATATGAAGTGACTAGAGGTGATATACATCAAATAAAGAGTCATGAAGTACAAGATAAAAATACATGAACCAAGTATAAGATCTAAAGTTAAGAAGGTAAACAACTATAACAGACAGCTAAGATTTGTCGACTAGGGTCAAGGGAGTAGTCGACTAATAGAGGGGTTAGTCGACTAACAGTCTGGTATAGTCGACTAAAACTGTGCACCAGAGAGTTGGGTTTTTGATTCAGGAAAAGTTAGTCGACTAGGGTCATAGGGGTAGTCGACTAACAGACATGACAAGTCGACTGATAGTTAGGCTAAGTCGACTAATACTGTGATACAGAAAGTTAAGGTTTTGGTTCAGGAAAAGTTAGTCGACTAGGGTCAAGAGTGTAGTCGACTAAGGTTCTCTAGTCGACTGATAAATTGGTCTAGTCGACTAAAACTGTGTTCCAGAAAAGATCACGTTTCAATTTAAGGGTTCAAGTCGACTAGGTTCTAGGTTAAGTCGACTAATCGTGGTCGAATACAGAATACAGAACTGAATCTGGTGGTTGGGTTTGATGGTCTAAAAATGTGATTTTGATGTCATATGTGTACAAGATATGAAGGTACAAGTACAATAGGAATTGATCAAGTCTTGGTGAGTAAAAATACTCACTTTGAATGGTTTAATTGAGACTCGATGTACTCGAAAGGATCCCAAGGTGGAGATGATGGCCTCAATCCAAAAGTAGTTGTCGCTTGAGATGGAGAAGATGATCTTGGTGTTGCTTTGGGAGATGGAGGTTGAAGATGAAGACCTTGATGATGCCCTAGATGAAGCTCTTGAAGTTGGTGGTTGAGTTGAGATGGAGGAGGGATTTTGGTGAAGGGATTTCTTTGTGGAAGTGAAGAAAAAGGAGATGGAATTGTAAAGAAATGTTTATATATGATTTGAAATTTGTGAAGGAGGTGAAATTAGAGTAGATGAGAGGGGGATTTTGCAAATAGGGGAGGATGGGATGAGTGTCCTTCTCTTGGCCACTTGGCCGGCCATGGGAGAGAGAGAGAAAGAGTGCATTAATGGTGGAGGTTGGTGGAAGTGAGTGGAGAGGAAAAATTGAAATTTTAGAAAATTGGGGAATTGGAATTCTTTTGGCTTGTGGAGGAAGGAAAGAAATAAGGAGAAAGGAAAAAAGGAAAAGAAATTGAAATGAGAAGATATTTTCTTGGAATCAGAATTGGAAAATATTGAAAGAACAGATACCCGGGTTTATATCGAAGATGCTGAAAACATTACGGAGAATATCGAAATCGTCCGAAATTCAAGTATCTCGGAACGACTCGCAAATTTTACCAAAAATCAATAATAATATATGAAGACTCATAGTGAAATCCGTTTTAAGAAATACTTTATAGTTTTAAAACTAAAAATCCCGGAATCAGTTACCTACCGACTCCGTTGGAATTTTCATAAATTCATAAAATTCTCAGAAAAAGTATTTAAGAAAGAAATAGGATTCTAAGAAATAAAGTCTAAAGGACTATCTAGAAATTTCTAGCTGTTTGTGAAATAAAAATCCTGGAATCGATCAGCGACACTGGTCGACACCGGTTTTGAAGATTTTCATTTTAATTCAGAAAAAATCTAAAAAATCATAGAAAATATATAATATTTGAAAATGATCTTTAAAACTAAAATCGGTCAAATCTAATTATCAGAAAGACTAAATCGAATAATACATTAGGATTAGGTCCTCGGTTCAGACTGGGGCTGACTCCGAGTCCACGAATCCAAATCCAAGACAAAACAATCATATAAGGAATTCATAATACAGAATAAATACAGGAAGTAAATCGAAAAATACGATCGAAAATCTGAATACGCAACTAAGTACGTATTCCGGGAACGGGGTATTACAATTAAACTTATGCTTTACATGATTAGTTGTTGAGACACCCATGTTTAGTATGGACCCATATTTTGTGTTCTCTTTATATTTTAGCTATCATGTTTATCATAGGTTTAATGCACATGTCTTTGTCATGCAAATCATATGGTTGACTATGACTTTTTGTTTTAATAATTCATGTTTTGATTATTATGTTTATCATGTTGAGTTATGATTCCCGTTTTATGCTTAATGATTTGATTACTTGTTTAGATGTTAGTTTTCATTAAGACTAGAATTTATACTTGCACATGTAGTGGGACACAAATAAATCTTTATATATGTTTGTGCTTGGATGCGAATTTGTACCCATTAAATGTGTTAGTATAGCCTAGTTTTGATGATTCATGCATTTTAAACTTGTATTCCTATTTTTGAATTTGTTTTATGTGTATGAGTTTTCATTTCATGTATATGTTTATTTTGCCAAACCTTAAGATATACATGTATACCCTTTGAGTCATTTGCTTTTCATGCAAATCTATATATATGGACTCAATTGTGTTTAGGGATATGTATGTATACTTATTGTGTTGACAATTCATACATATACCTTGAAATGAAATTAGTTTTGGTGAAAATTTAGTTTTTCTTGATTTCGTGTTTATTTGTTTAACTTCATGTATATGTGTATCTTGTCCAAACTATTGATTATACATGTACATCCTTGAGCCACGTGCCTTCATGCATATACTCTTGTGGACTCATTGTGTTTAGGATATGTATGTATACTTTAGTTTGTACATGACATACATATGCCTTGAAGTTTAAATCGTTTAGATGAATTTCATGTTTTTAAGATGATTTCAATTGGTGATTTCACATCTTAGATGAATTTCATGTTTTCAAGGAATTTCATATGAGCTTAATTGAATATTTTCATGTCGATATGTGTCACATTTTACTTGTACACTCACTTTATTAGTTTACTCATGATTTGTTTTCATGAGAATTTGAATGAGCTTTATGGACTTTGAGTGTTTAGTGATCATGTGATTTACATGTGTTTCATGAAAAATAATTGTGTTTTATTCCTCACTTGACGGATTTCGCACTAGTTTTAAAAGTTTTTTTCCTATAACTAGTTCGTATTCTTCACTATGGTAGAGATTTTCAAACAAAGCTTATTTTCAAACCTATTTTTGAAAACCCCTACCTTCAATGGGAGGATGGATGGGAGATCATGTTCATGCATGGCTTATATTGAAAATCATTTAAAACTTGAACCATGATTGGGAGGTATAGTAACATGTAGTATACATTTAATCTTATTGTTATTTCAATTGGTATCATTGAATTCTTTCAATTGGTATCAATCTTGACATTTCTTGTATACTCATATATGTTTGTATGTATGTATGCTTTCCATTCCAAGAATATCAATTTCTATTAATATCTATTTTTCATACATATATATATATGTTTTATTTGTGCTTATTATATCCCTATAGCTTTAAGCACAAAATCTTGTTTATGCTAAGCTTGAGTTTCTATTTTGTTTCAATTGATTACTTTTAAATTGGTATCAAGCCTATGCATCATTTTAGTTGGTATTTCATAAAGGGGGAGAAAATTTGATTTTGTCTTTCAATTGGTGATTTCTCAATTGGTATTTGATTCCCACTCCCTTACTTTATGATTGAAAATTATTTACAATTGGTATCAAAATATTTGTGTTTTAGACGTTCAAAATTTATTATGTTTATTTTCAATTGGCATCAAGATGTTTCATGTGTTTTTTCTTAAAATTGGTATCAATATTTTTTCTTGTTTTGTTTGTTTCCTTTTAATTGGTATCAAGATGCTACTCTTTGACATATTTTCAATTGGTACCTTAATTGATTGTCACCCCTAATTGACTTTGCTTTTGTTTTAGACAAAAGGGGGGAAAATATTATTTTTTATTGATTCATTGTTTCGAACAAAAAGGGGGAGAAATATTTAATAGACTTTTCAATTGATATTGGTTTTGCTTTTACCCCTTATTAAAGATTGACTCCTTGTATTAAAAAGAAAGAAGATTTTGTTTTAGTTTTTACCCCTTTGTTGATGATTGACAAAAAGGGGGAGAAGAAGTTGGGTTTATATATGCATGTTTTTGTTTTGCATATATTAAGTTTAATTTAGTTTAATTTTAATTGGTATCTAAAGCATGTTTTGTAATTGGATGTTTTGTAATTGGTATCTAGAGTGTAATTGGTATCTAGAGCATGTTTTGTTTTAAACATTTCATTGGAATTGTTATCTAGAGCATGTTTTGTTTTTGAACATTTCATTGGTATCTAGAACCCTTTATTGTTTATGCATAGATATGCATGTTTCATGATTCATGTTTAAGAGCCTTCATTGCACATTCATTATGTTTATTTGGTTATGCATGAGTTAAGGGGGAGCTTCTTTGAAGCTTAACTTTAATCCATGCATATATAACTCCATGAGTTTTGTCATCATCAAAAAGGGGGAGATTGTTGGCCCAAAGGCCTTCCACTCTAGTTTTGATGATGATTAACTCATGTAGTTATGTGTACTAATAATCATGTGATTTTAGTTTCAGATCATTAATCAAGTTATTAGTTGGTGATTAGCTTCAACAAGATGATTGGAAGCTTTCACAAGTTGATTCAAGAGCCCGAGCGTCAAAGATCATATATAGCACTTGCTCGATGGATCAAGGAGTTTTGGGATCGAGTCGGCTTGGAGATTGCACTCTACAAGAAGACTTCGGTACCATAGTTTAGTTTTGTGTTTAGATCTAAATTTGTAAAGATTAGAATAGTATGATAATGCTCAAGTTCACAACACACACGTTTCATGTTTTGAATATTGGTTTTTGGTTTTTCGGTTTTAGGTTTAACCGATCTTGGTTTTCATGAATAGATAGATCAAAACAAGTTTACATGGTTTAATGTATATATGATTTATTCTATATACATGCATGCTTTAATTTCCTAGACAAACTTAGTTTTGACTCCCTTATTCATGTGTTATATGTTTGGTATTTTTGACAAAACATATTTTGGAATTAATGACAAAAACTATGATATATATATTTGTTTCATGTATATTGGATTTCTATCCATATGCATCATACTTCAAAGTGTTTAAATATCATGTTTTTGTATTTGGAAGAGTTTTGGACAAACGTATTTTCTATTCAAAATCCAAGTTTTAGAAAATACAGTTTTTGGTTTTTGGTAAAAATGATAAGACACAAAAATAGTTCATATTGATTGATATTTGAGCTAAACTTTTTACCACATGTTTATATATCAATGCAAAATGATAAAACTATTTTTGGTGATTTTTAGAAAAGATAAAAGAATTTTTAAATATGTTTCTAACCCAGTTTTCTGTTCCGGGCTTCACCAGTCGACTAAGTCAACTGACCAAGTCGACTAGGATGAAGTCGGTCGACCGAGCCGGTCGACCGACGTGCACAGATCTGTGCACGTTTGGAGACACTGGGACGGTCGACCGGCCGGGTCGACCGGGACTGAGAGCAGAGCTCTCTGTTTGTTTGGGTCGACTGGGGCGGTCGACCGGCAGCTGCCAACGGGCAGAAATTGACCGTTGGACGGTCGACCGGACCGGTCGACCGGCAGTGTATTTCTGGCATTTCTGCTGCCAACGGCTATATTTTTCTGGGGTCTATAAATACCCCATGGAAAGAGTTTTTCTCTAAGATTTTTTGTACGAATTTTTCCTTACTCTCTGGTGTTTTCACAGCAATTAAAAGAGGTTTTTGGATTCAAATTGAACAATCTTTTTGGTGTTTTTATTAGGGTTTGAAAAACCAAAGAAAAGGGATTTTGGGAAAAGTTTTTGTTTAAACTTCACTATCTTCATTTCTATTATTTCCCAAAGATTTTCTTTGAGTTGCTGGTTTCAAATCCCTTGGTTTTCTCCTCACTTGAGCAAAAATCTACTATCTTTTCTATAGGATCTTTGTGTGTGAGAAAGAGATTGTTTGTGGTTATTGTTTAGACCACCAAGTTAAAAACCCAATCTTTGTTTGGCTTTGTGCCTTGGGTTGTATCCCTCAAGTTGTGAGGTGATCCTTGTGTTTGCTTTGTGCTAATCCCTCGGGTTGTGAGGTGATTGTTTGTTGGATTGGAGCTTGCCTCAAGGAGGAGGTTGTTGTTGTAAAGAGAGGAGTTGGGTACTTCTTGTGAGAGTCCTAGGTGGACTAGCGAGTGGATTGGAAATCCTTCGTATGTCGAAGGCGGGGATGTAGAGCTGGGTGCTCGAACCTCGAAACATATCTTGTTGTTTGCGCTTGATCCATTGACTCTCTCTATCTCTCTCTTTACTTTGTGCCTTGCAAATATTCATATTGTGCATTCATTATTGCTTGGCTTGGTTGTGTGTGCATCATTTGTTGATTGCACTTGAGTGTATTGCATTTAGTTTTTTTTTAATTTCCGCATTGAGTTGACTAGATTAGCATAATCACCTATTCACCCCCTGTAGGTGATCTTTCAGGATGGGCGATTATGCCTTGTATGCTTCATTGAAAATCTTTTATCTTGAGCATATGAAGGGTGGTAGGTTATGAGTTATACACTTGATCTTATTGTTATGTCAATTGGTATCTTTGAATCGTTTCAATTGGTATTAATATGAACTTATTTTGTATATACTCATATTTTGTTTCTTATATATGTATGTATCAATTTCACTTGGTATACTCATTTCTCATACATATATATGATTTTCATGTGCTTAACTTTCAATTGGCTCATTTAAAAAAAAAAAAAGGCACATAGTTTATGATGAAAATTAAATTTTTTTTTGATCATTATGTTAACTATTGGTATCAAAATGCTTCAACTTCATATTTGTTAAATGTCAATTGGTATCAATATGTTTTTACAATAATGATTATTTTCAATTTGGTATCTTAAAATTTGTTTGTTTTTACAAAAGCTCTGATACCTTAAAAATTTTGTTTAAGAAATTAATAAAAAAAAAACATTTTGTTGATATGTTTGATTTGACCCCTTATTGATCTTTTTGTTTTTGACAAAAGGGGGAGAAAATTTGTTTGATTTGATTTTACTTTGAACCCTTTGTTGATGAGTGACAAAAAGGGGGAGAAGTATTTGAGTTTATATGCATGTTTTCATTGCTTAGGGGGAGAAGTATTTGTCTTCCTTGTTATTTATGCATATATGTTTTGTAATGCAAATAGGAGAAAAAGATTTTGATTTATGCTTGTTGCATGTTTTTATCTCCATACTTGCATACATATTCATGTGCCTCATTGCCATATTTATTATTTATGTCTATACATGAGTTAAGGGGAAGCTTCTTTGAAGCTCTACTTTAATCGATGCATATATAACTCCATGAGTTTTGTCATCATCAAAAGGGGGAGATTGTTGGCCCAAAGGCCTATCACCCTAGTTTTGATGATGATCAACTCATGAAGTTATGTTTACTAATGATCTTGTGTTTAAATAGTGATAGATTCATTATCAAGATCTTAGTAGGTGCATAGCTCAACAAAGGATAAAATGTCAAGATTTGGAGCTAGCACGGTGTGATCCAAGGAGCTTTTGGATCAAGCTTGGACCAAGTCAAGAAGATGAGAAGCCTTCAAGTGAAGACTTCAAGAAGATGAAGACTTGTGTTTAGGTATAAGATTTTGTTTTTGTTTTAGATAAAATGTAAAGGATAGAGTAGTTGGTGGATTGCTCAAGTACATACACACACACACTCTTGATAGTTTTGTTTTACAAAAGATTTTTCATTTTGGAAAAATACAAGTTTGGCTTTTGGTATTTATCATATACATATCTTTAAACCAAAACCAAGTTTAGAGCTTTATGACAAAAACATAGATATTTCATCTTGATTGTGTAGTGGATCATATCCATACACACTATGCTTTAAAAGTATATCTTGTTTTTGTATTTGATGAAGATTTGGAAAACATGTTTTGAAAAAATATTGTTTTGGAAAATACAGTTTTATCATGAGCCAAATATTTTCAAGTTACAAAAATAGTTCAATCTTTTATAACATGTCTTGATTTTGTGCAAGCATGTTTGTATATCAAAGTATATTGGTTAAACTATTTTTGTAGATTTTTATGTATTTTATGGGATTTTATTTAAGCCAAAAGACCAAGTTTTAAATCCCAGAAAACTGTTTAAGGCTTCGGATAAGTCGACTTATAACCCTTATATAGTCGACTAATACGAAGTCGGCCGACCGGACCGGTCGACCGACGTGCACAAACGTGCACGCCTATGTGTACTGGAGGACGGCCGACCGCACCGGTCGACCGCTCCAAAGAGCAGAGCTCTCTGGAAAGTTCGGCCGACCGCACCGGTCGACCGACAGAGAGTTGGACTCTCAGCTCCAGTGGGTCGGTCGACCCTGGCGGTCGACCGTGGCTCCAACGGTCAGAAATCCGACCGTTGGCGGTCGACCGCACCGGTCGACCGGCAGCTCTGACAGACCCCAACGACTAGTTTTCTGGCAGCCTATAAATTGGGGGTCTTGTCATTATTTTGAGCTAAGATTTTCAAGTGGGTTTTACACCAGTTTTCCTGAACTATTTAGAGGTTTTCCTCCACTTGATTTAGAGCAAATATTTCCAATCAAAAGGAGAGATTTATCAAGAGTGTTAAAAGAAAGTCTTTGAGTTTTCCTCCACCTTTCACATCCTTGTTTTTCTCACACCACACTTGAGCTATCCATTGATTATTCATCCTATAGGTGTGTTGTAGTGAGTGCCTTTAGGTGATCAAAGTGTTGTGATCACCAAAGATCTTTTCTTTGTTCTTTGAGGAGACGGGCAAGTGTGCTCGTGATTGTTTGGGTCCTAGTGAGGACTTGGTGTTTTTGGGTTCGGGTGCGAACTCGTGTTTGAGGTGCGGCCTCGGCGAGCCGGTGGGCTTGCGGTGTGTACGGGACTAGAGAGTCCGAGGGCTTGTAGGTGTTGCGGCACCGAGGAGAGATCCATTGGGATCTTACATAGTGGAAATCCTTCGTGTGTCGAAGGCGGGGATGTAGAGCAAGTGTGCTCGAACCTCGAAACAAACCCTTTGTGTTTGCGATTGCTCACTCTCTCTCTCTCTCTATCCCCTTTATATTTTGCATTCAATTATTGTCTTTACATTTACATGCTTGATATATTGTGCTCATATTGTTATATACTTGCGTGGGATTGTTGCTAACACTTGTATTCAACCAAGAGAGCCAACGCGGCACCTCAACCCATTCAAGGGGAATCTAGAGGAGTTTGTCCAGAGCCTTTCACGGGGAATTCGGCAACACTCTTGTGTTATACATAGTGTTTAGTGTAAAAGTTTTAATTAGGTCATAATTGCTTTTAGCTTCCGCATTATTTGCATCATTTGGCTTTAAGTGACCATTAGATTAGCCTTCACCTATTCACCCCCCCTCTAGGTGAAACCTTTCACAATGAGCCCGTACGATGGACATGAATGTTAGATTCTAATCCTATAGATATTTATGACCCCGGACAATGGAATGAAATTGATTCAAGATTACGAGATTTATTGGTGGAAAGAGGTCCAATTAGAGATAATAATTTAAACTACCCTAAAGATGAAAACAATAGACATTTTTCTAATGCACATTACATTCGAAAATTATCAAATAGGGAGAAACATGATAGGAATTGGTTAGTGTATTCAAAAAAATTAAATAAAGCATATTGTTTTTGTTGCAAATTATTTAACTCTAATTATAACACTAGTCAATTAGATAATGAAGGAAGTAACGATTGAAAAAATCTAAGCTCTAAACTTAAAAATCATGAGATAACTAGTGAACATATTACTAATATGAATGTTTGGGTTGATTTAGAATTAAGATTGTTAAAAAATAAGACAATTGTTAAAAATCTTCAAGAACAAATTTACAAAGAAAAAGACCATTGGCAAAAAGTATCAATAAGAATTATTGCTGTTACAGATACTCTTGCTAAAAATAATCTAGCATTTCGTGAAAAAAATGAAAAAAATCTTCAAGAAAAAATGGAAACTTTTTGAGCTTAATTGAAATGATTGCAAAATTTGATCCAATAATGTAAGAACATGTTAGATGTATTCAACATGGTGAAATTCATAATCATTATCTTGACCATAATATACAAAACAAATTAATACAAATGCTGTCTTTGAGACTAACAATAAATTATTAAAAATATTAAATATTCAAAATATTTCTCAATTATACTTGATTGTACTCCCGATGCAAGTCATCAAGATTCAAGAGCAAATGCCTCTTGTAATACGATGTGTTGATATTTCAACAACTCCAACTAAAATTGAAGAATATTTTTTAGGCTTTTTGAAAGTACATGATACTTCTGGAAAAGGTCTTTTTGATGAACTTATAAATGTATTAAATATGAAAGGAAAACATTAAGGTGTGCAAAAAAGACTATTAGATATAAATCCTTGAGCATTTTATACACCATGTGGTTGTCATAATTTTAACTTAGTACTTTGTGACATCGCTAATTCTTGTCCTAAAGTTGTATCTTTTTTTGGAGTTGTGCAACGTATATATACTTTATTTTCTTCTTCAACAAAACGGTGGAAAATTTTACAAGATAATATTTCTTCTTTAACTATCAAGTCCTTATCTCAAACACGTTAGGAAAGTCGCGTTGAAAGTGTCAAGACAATAAGGTTTCAATGTCCACAAATAAGGGATGCCTCACTTCAATTAGCAAAACTTAGTGATGATCCTAAAACATGTAGTGAAGCTAAATGTTTAGCAACTTATGAGATTGAAAATTTTGAGTTTTTATTGGGAATGATTATTTGGTATGACATCTTATTTGCTGTTAATTCGGTTAGTAAGAGTTTACAATTTAAAGATATGCAAATTAATATAGCTATAGATCAATTAAATGGTCTTATTATTTTTTTGAAAAAAATATAGAGAAGTTTGAATCATATCTGCTTTGATTTCAGCTAAAGAAATCGCGGCCGAAATGGAAATAGAACCCATATTTCGTGGAAAACGTATAATTCGTAGGAAAAAACAATTTGATGAGAATATCGATGATGAAGTAGTGCTATCACCTGAAGAATTTTTTAGAGTTAATTATTTCATATATATAGTAGATAAAGCGATTTCTTCAGTTGAGAGTAGATTTGAACAATTTAAGTTGCATGAAGATATTTTTGGATTTCTATTCAATATTCATAAATTAAAATTATTAGATGATAATTTGAAGAAAAATTGTCTTAAACTAGAAAGATTTCTAAAGCATGATCTAGTTTATGATGTTGATAGTTTAGAGTTATTTTTAGAATTAAAAGTCATAAGAGAAGTTTTACAAATAGAAAATAACACCCCGATTGAAACATTAAACTTTATAAAAAGATTGAATTCTTTTCCAAATGCATGTATTGCTTATAGAATATTATTAACTATCCCTGTAACAGTTACTTCTGCAGAAAGAAGTTTTTCAAAATAAAAATTGATAAAATCATACCTAAGATCAATTATGTCACAAGAAAGATTGAATGTATTAGCTATGTTATCTATAGAAAAAGATATATTAGAAAAACTTGATTTCAAAAACTTAATTAAAAATTTTGCATTTCAAAAAGCTAGAAGAATTGTTTTTCAATAAAATATTGATCAAATAAAATATTAATAAATATTAAATTTTTTATAAAGTATATTTTAAAGGGCTCATTTGAAACTTTCGCCTAAGGCCTCTCTAGAGATTGAGCCGCCCCTGCTATTAAATAATAAAAAATATTAGGCTTATCACTTCCCAAGAGGAGAGCAGCAGCACCCCGGCAACCAGCATTTCAACTCGTAACACTGCAATGCTTAGTTGATTAACGTCTACAACAGCTGTGTGATTCAGAAGTGGGATGAGTACACCCAGAGCACTGGGCTCAATGGCTTGATCTGCTGCAAATAGCTTCAATTGCGCGGTGCTGGGTAGCTTTCTTTGCTGCCTTTTCTCTCTCGTCTTAGGAAAGAACTTCCATTTGCTTTTGAAGGATGTGTTAATATTTAGGCTGATTATGACTCATGAGAACCTAGATCTTACACTTGTGGTTGTCAACCTGTGATGTTTTTAGTCCACCTCAACTCTTTCTGCTGCATTTGTTAATGAACATCATCCATGTTTTACTCCTCATATTGTGGTTAAACTATTGTGTACCTGTTAGCTTGCTATATATGTCATATTCTTTGTTGGGTCAGTTGCTAGCGTACTGTGGCAATGTGTACCAAGTTCAAGAAGTGGCGTACTTGGTAGACCAGCATAAAGCCTAGAAAGGTGCTTGGTAATGCCATCAGTTTTTCTCCTCCTCCTCCTTGTTCGTATGGCTTAAGCATTTGGATATGGGTTAGGCATTTTCATGGATTATACTTTAAGCTATTGGTTACCAAAAATAATGTTATCCGTGATCACAGACATCATGATCCTCTCATCATCTTGCTTTTAATCTTAAAAGACGGTCCAAGTCGATATTATAATAGTATATTGTTTTGTGACTGTTATGATTTTTACTGAGTGTTAGAAGAATTGAATCATAGGAATTTTCTTGGAATGGTGGAAGGTTAAAATTATCAAATTGGACCTGCCAGTAATTCCAGCGCAGATGAGACGGTGCAAATTCGCCATAAATAACAGTTCCTCGATAAAATTAGACAACACGTGGCGTTCACGTTGTTGCTCTGCACGCATTTTCGACACACTGTTTATACACCAGATCCCATCAGAGCCCAGAAACGTGCAAACAGAACAGATGGAGGAGTTGGCAGAGGGCTCATAGGTGTCCATCACCCACACACAGGCGTTACAGCGTGCCAATTTCCCTTCACAAGGGCCAACAAGCACCCGTATAGCAAACAACCAGCCCTTTAACCCCTTCCCCACTCACAAACATAGCACCAAAAGCTCCCTAAACCGGCCAAAAGTCTCTCTCACTCTATAAGAAGAAGAAAGTGGGACTCAAGTTTTCATCATGGAGAGGGAGATGATCATGGCCATGGCACCACGGCTGGCTTTGGAGAGAGGCTACGCCACAAGGCCTTCTAACATGAGCTCCATTCTGGCCTCTACGGCCAGCAAGGCCTCGAAAATGCTCGTGAACGCCGCTTCGGCCGCTGCGGAGTCCACTGGCGAGGGGGAGAGGTGGAGGGCAATGGATCATGTTAGGTGCTTTGTCATGGTGACAGCTTGCGTCAATGTTTGGATCCTTAGGGCCTTCATGGACTTCTTCTCTTCTTCTTCTTCAACTGTTGACCGGTTGCCGGATCTCGGTATTCGCGCGACCGGCATGGAGGGATCGGAGATGGCTGCCGGGGCTCTGGTGTTGCACGGGGGAGTTGGGCAAGGGCCAGGGTCGTCTTCATCCAATACTGCCATTGGGAGAGTTCTCTCACATGTAAGTTCTGTATGTTAGGCCCTTTGTTTAGTTTCAAGAAAATTTGAATAGCCTGCATATAGATGAAAGATTCATTTAGCCAATCTTAAATATTAAAATATTTTTCCTTAAGAAGAAAAATAAAATTTATTTGCAAAGAGGGAGCAAGAATTTGCTTTCTTCTCTACTTTCCCCCTTTCTACTTATTTACATGATAAAAGAAGAGAGAAATGATGCATGATATGTTAATTTTATGCATGCACATATTTGCATTGCAAACTCTAGCATTCCAAAATTTTGGCATTTCCAGTTGCAGGATCGAGAAACAATACATTTATATTTCTCTGAAAGTGAGAAATAATCAGTTAACCAAACAGAAATGGAGGAGAAGAAGAGCTGAAGTTCTTTCTCTGTGATTATTGTCAACTAATAAAATATTTGATTCTGATCAATAGTAAACTGAGTCACAAACTCCGAGAACAAGTTTAAATAATTGTTTAAAGTTATTATAGGATATTAATCATGTTCACTGTCATCTGCGGCGTTCTTTCATTATAAAAAACACCAGAAACCAATTGGAGCCCATCTATTCGGTGATGTTTTAAAAATTATCTTTTGGTGATTTTTCTATAAAAAAAAAACATCTTTTTGGTGAATTGTATACAGTACAACAAGATATTTAGTATTTTACAGTATCTGATCAGAGAGAGCGGCGGTGATCTCATGTCTCATAGAGAAGCACCATGCGAAGCCGCATGGCCAGTTGCTGGCTTTTTGGCCAGCGCCTGCAGCGCACACGTGTCGCAACCGGACAGCACCACGCGGCTCCTGTCATTAAAGATACTCACACGTGTCCCCCATCCTTCTTGTGTCAGATTCTGGGAATCCTCAACGAGATTCCGGCGACGTCGAGGAAGTACGAGCTGATGCTGGCCATGGCCGACAAGCTCATCGCCGACAACCTCCAGCACTGCCACGTGGCCCTCCACGACGTCACCCGCGCCGTGCTGTCCTCCGCCTTTTCCCACACGTGCGAGCTCCTGCGCCGCTCCCTCCAGCGGTCCGAGGCCTCCGCGTCCGCCACATGGCCCTCCCGCGTCCTCCGGCTCCTCCCCCTCGGGCCCCATCTCGCCGCCGGGTACGACGCCCTCTGCCTCTGCTTCAACGGCCTCCTCCCCGTTTTCCCCGACACCGCCGACACGGCTAGGGGCTCACACCGGGCCCTCACAGCGATTGCCGGGCCCAATTCCCGCACGAACGAGTGGTTGGAGGCCGAGAAGCTAGCCCATGAGCTTCTGTGGATCACAAACAAGATGAGGAGTTGCTCGGTCACAGAAGAGGCCATAGTGAAGTGGGGCTTTGCGTCGAGCCTTGCATCTCTCACTCTCACTGCTCATCCCAGAGTCCAAGGCCCCATTGTCAAGATATCAGGTTAACAAGAGAGAATCAACACTGATGTCTGGTCCCCCCCCCCCCCCCCCCCCCCCCCCCCCCTTGATGTCAATATTTGACATGAATTTTGATGCTATATGCTTGAATCAGCACTGAACTCAATATTTGACATGAATTTTCGATTTTTATTGATCTCTTGTAGCACTGTTGCTCCGGGAGCTAGCCCACGGGGAATGGGAGGCGCCGAGGGAGGTGAAGTTCCGGATGCTCCTCGTGTGGCTGCCGGTCTTGTGCTACGCGAGCAATGGCGTGACGTGCCCGGTTCTGATGGGGACTGGAACGGATGGAGATGGAGATGGTGGTGGAAGACCTGATCTCGAGCCTCCCGTGGGAGGACCAGGAGGTTATACTGCGGAACTGGCTGGAGGATTTCGCTGCCACCGACTCTGACTGGCCCAACCTGCAGCGGTGCTTCGACCGGTGGTGCCGGAACTCGAGGAAGCTTCTTTTCTGAGCTCGTGATGGAGCCTGATGAAAAATTTAGGTGCATCTGCTGGCTCAGATTTGTACCCTTAGTATTTGCATTATGCCTATCTTGCTATTGTCTGCTGCAATGTTTGTATTAGTAATGAATGTATACTAGTCGGAAACCTTTTTCTGGTTTTTTTTTAATAAAGAAAAATTCTGCATGAGAAAGGAAAAGAAAGTCTTTTTTTTTATGCCAATAAGCTATTTGTGCACATTGCAATTCTGCTTCGGATTTGATCAGAAGTTTTAGTTTTGGCTTCTGATCTGATCCAGATTCGATAAGTAATTGAATTTGGAATCTAATTAATCTTAGTTTTGTTAGTGAGTTTGAATTCTACGTGAACTCTGTTACACTTCTCGAATTAGAATTCTTTGTGCTATTCAAATTAGCAATTCTATAATAAAGTAGTCGTGCTCATTGTTATTACTTATCAAAAGTTGAAGTTCTACCTTCTTCTGCTTCGTCAAATAGCCATGGCCAGCCCTCCATCTTTGCACCCAGCAATTGTCTTGGATCTGCATCACGTCGATGTTCATCCTTCAAACATCGGCTATGCTACTCGTTTCTCTTCTACTGCTGCATCATTTCTCTGGCCGGCATTGCCTGACTCGCCTTCGTCCTTCTCTCGTGTTAGTATTTAGAGTGCCTCATATTCATTGGAGAAGAATTTAAGATCTGACAGTTTCCTAATACGAATCTATTCTCATATTCATTGGAGAAAAATTCAGGTTCTGTCAGCTTCCTAATACGGATCTTCTTATTTTAGTTTGGATACGGGTTACCTGGTTCTCTGAGGAGGTGCTGATGTGAGTTCATGTTGGATTACAATCATCCTAGGTGACTATATAAACACATTTGGGTGGCCTTTTAAAGGTGTGTCAAGAATTCAAGAGAATTTCAGAATTCCACCACTGAGAGTTGTAAGAGAGAGATCTCTCATTGTAACTCTTATATTTTCTTCTCTATTTTCAATAAAGATTTCTTCCCTCCTCCCCGTGGACGTAGGCACATTGCCGAACTACGTTAAATCTTGTATTTTTTGATTGTGTGGTGATTTAGTTTCAATTGTTTGTTAGTGGTAGATCTTCTACGCTTCCGCTGCCGAGTCTTCAACTCGGAGTTTCTCTGTTATTTGATCGGTGATAAATCATCAACAATTGGTATCAGAGCAATGCCTAATAAGACGACCACAACAACCAAGTTCGAGGTGGAGAAATTCAACGGGAAGTCTAACTTCCTGTTGTGGAAGATGTAAGTAACATCGTTGCCCGTGAAGGAGGGCACACACAAGGCCCTGCTTGGTGTTGAGAAAAAATCATCGCAGATGGAGGATGATAAGTGGAACGACGGCGACTTTTGCGCAAAGGCGATGATCATATTGTGCCTATCAGATGAGGTCCTCTACAACGTGATGAATGAGGAGACAACTGTTGATCTTTGGTGTAGGCTGGAGAGCCTTTACATGACGAAGAATTTGTCGAACAAGCTCTTCATGAAGAAGCAGTTATACAACCTTTGGATGAAGGAAGGTACGCCAAATCTACAACATCTCAATGCTTTCATAAAATTTTAAGCGACTTATTAGCTCTAGAGGTTAAGCTAAAAGAAAAGGACAAACCTCTTCTGTTACTCTCTTCTCTTCCATCAAGTTATGACCACTTGGTGACCACCATCATGCATGGTAAGAAAACCTTAGAGTTAGAAGATGTCAGGCAGATGCTCCAGAACAACGAGCTGATGAAGAATACAGATTCTACGGAGGAGGCCTCAGGATTGTTGTCAAAGGCCAGAGGGGGAGATCAAAAAGTAGGGGACCCAAAAGAGATCCAGAGGCTTCTAACAGTTTATCTTGCTACTTTTGCAAGAAACAAGAGAACATGAAGAAAAATATATAAAACACAAGGAGATGCTAAAGGGGAAAGGCGGTAAAGATTCTAATAGGGTTAGTACTAGTGGAAAGTCAGATCAAGCCAGAGTTGTCGAAGAAGTAGGTGAGGATTCATGTGATGTCTTGACGGTTGAGTCAGAAAAAGGCAAATACTCATATGCTTGGTTACTTGACTCGGTGTGCACATACCCTATGTACCCAAAAGGGGAGTGATTCAGTACTTACAAGCCTTATGATAGAGACTCTGTCCTGATGGGAAACGATATCGTGTGTAAGACTGTTGGCATAGGCAACATCTGTATGAGGATGTTTTATGGACAGGTTTGAACCCTCACGAACGTTCGACACGTTCCGTTTTTAAAGAAGAATCTTTTCTTATTGGAGCTTTGGAAGCTCGAGGGTACAAGTTTTCTGGTGCAAATGGAGGAATCAAATTTACTAGAGGCTCCATGATGATTCTCAAAGAAGAACGGACAACAAACTTGTACAAGTTGACCGGAAGTATTATTATTGGTGATGCTTGAGCAACAATAGAGAAGGAGGATACTACAAGACTTTTGCACATGCGTCTTGGACACATGAGCGAGCGAAGTCTTCAAGTCCTGCATAAAAAGAGTGCTCTAAATTTTGCATTATGAGTAGGCAATGTAGAGTATCTTTCTCTACATCTTAGCACAAAACAAAGGGTTTGTTAGATCTCATACACACGGATGTGTGAGGGCCTTCGCCAGTAGCATCCATTGGAGGTGCTAGGTACTATGTTACTTTCATAGATGATTTTTCAAAGAAAGTTTGAGTATACTTTTTGAAGCAGAAATTGAAAGTATTTTAGAAGTTCAAGGAGTGAAAAACTTTGATAGAATATCAGAAGAGCGGAAGGTGAAAGGTTTTAGGTCCGATACTGGAGGGGAGTACACTTTCAAAGAATTCAAAGACTACTTAGCAAGTAAGGACATCAAATACCAGCTAAGTATTTCAGCGCGACCAGAACAAAACGGAGTAGCAAAGCGCATGAATCAACATTTACAGAGCGTGCCCGCAGTATCAGATTGCAGGCTGATATGTCAGAAGAATTTTGGGCAGAGTCGGTGAATCATGCGAGTTATCCAGTAAACATTTTACCGTCAATAGCTATTGATCTTAAGATCCCAGAGGGGATATGGCGAGGAGAGTTTGTAAACTATTCAACCTTACGGATTTTCAGTTGTCCGACGTATAGTTTGGTTGATAATCATAAAAGGAATAAACCAGAGTACAAGTCTAAGAAGTGTATCTTCATCGGGTTCATCGAAGGAGTCAAGGGTTTCAGACTTTGGGATCCCGAGAAAAGGAGCGCATTTACCAGCGTAGATGTGGTCTTTGACGAAGAATCAATGTTGCGAGAAAAGTTAGAGACGGAGGATAAAGCGCAAGGTGGAGCTTCAAACAGTTCGGCAGACAATCAGGAAAAGAGAGTTGAGTTCTAAGATAACCCTAAAAGGCCTGAAGGGTCAAAAGAGGAGTCCTCAGATTCAGATGGAGACGGCCAGGAGGCTACTCAAGAGTAACCTAGATCGTTGAGGTGGTCAGTCAGAGTTACGGTGCCACCAATAAGGTATGGCTGGGATAATGATCATATCTCTTTTGCATTAGTAACAGAAACAGGTGAGCCTGACAGTTACATGGAAGCGATCAAGGTAGGTGACCACAGTAAGTGGATTACAGCCTTGAAGAAAGAAATGGAGTCTTTGGATAAAAATCAAACATGGACATTAGTCGATCTTCTAAAAAAACTCCAAGGTAATAGGTTGCAGATGAGTCTTTTGTAAGAAAGAAAATGAGCAGTACAAGGCAAGATTAGTTATCAAAGGATATGCTCAAAAGGAGGGTATTGACCACAATGAAATCTTTTCTTCTTTAGTCAAGCATATATCTATTCGAATATTATTGGCGATAGTTGTTCAGTTGGTTAGGATACTCGGCTCTCACCAGGGTTACTAAAATACTAACTTTACTAATTAAAAAAAAATTCTTTATTTAAAAACTTTTTGAAAATGAAAATAATACTTTGACTTATTTTTATAAGAAATTAAGTTAATTTTAAGGAATAAGAGGATCATAATGAGGATTTCTTATACTTGATCAAAATAAAAATATTTGTTGATTTTGAGGTTAGAAAGAAAATTTGAAAAAGTAATTTAGTCTTAATTTTTACCTTAATGAGATATGCACATTTTATACACTTACACACTTAGGGTTACAAAACAAAGATTCTTATGCCTTACAAAAAAATAAAAAAATTTATTATATAAAAATCCTCTGATTAAGTTGGGTATTTGTGCCTCATAAAGCATAAGTATTCATGTCTAAAAGCGATCCATGTAATAAATAAAGCCTTAGTTTTGTGGACTTATTTGCTCGATCCTAAGTCCTTGAGGTGTTTTCTCGCCCACTGTCCGCTTTAGGAGTCACCGACAAAGACTCGTTACATGGGCAAATTAGAAAGCCTAATAGAGCTAAGGGATATTACCGTAATAAATGAAATATATATATATAATAAAAATAATAAGGCATAAGACTTAGAGTTGAAGAATCCCGATTCAAATTTTTACGGTCAGAAGATGCATATGACTTAGAGTAAAATAATAGACTAGATAAGAAATACAATTTTAATCCTTATCTTAATTGAAAATAAGTTGTTGTATAGAGACTAAGTTTAGGAATAATTAAGTTTTGATAATCCTATGACTTATAGATTACGTGAATTTTTACATTAATACTTCAAATATTTTCTCTTTCAAAATGCGTTTTCAAAAAATACTAATACTTTTTTTTTTTTCTTTATGGATTTTGTGCGTGCAATCCACTAAAAACTCCCACGAGACAAAACTCGTCCTTTAGGGTTAACCTAGACATTTAACGGCTTGTTACACGTGATAAGTGCAACCGTGATTTCTATGACAGTGAGTTAATGTTAGGTCAGTTTTATTTTTCTTTTCTTTTTGTTTTGCACCAGGATGAGAAAAAGATAAGTGTGAGGGTGTGATTGTGCACGCGCATTGCACATTTTGAGTCACTTATGTCACTTTTCCTTCATTTATTTTTTAATAAAACTCTGCTTTTTAATGTATTTTCATGTTCAGTGGTATGCAGTGCAATTAATAAAGAAAATGGAGAGATTGATAGATTTATCCAATTAAATTCAAATAATTCAAAAGATCAAGCAAATCAAGGAGGTTAATTTAAATCCAAAGGTTTTAAAAGCTATTTTATCTGAAAATTGAATATATCAGATAAGATATCATTATCTAATTTTAAGAAAAAAATGGATTGTTTGAAAACCCTATTAGTTTCGCTAAAGATAAATGGATATCTTATCAATTTTGAAGACAAACTGAAAATCCAAGAGGATAAATGAATAGGGAGAAGATCAACAGATGAGATGAAGCAATTTAAATTCGAATTCAGACTGGATATATTTTAATATTTTAATCATAACTTTCGCTACCCAAACTCAAATTTGATGATTTATCCAGAAAGAAGACTTAAAGTGCTACAATTCTTATGTTGATCATGCCATTCAAATCTATCATTTTATAAGTAATATTCAGCAATCAACATGATAATAAGGTGCAGATCAGAATTGAATTTTTACATAAAATTTTGGATAAATCAAATCTTATTTGGAGATAAAGGGAGGATTCAAATTTAAAAATAGCCCATTCTCCTATCTTCATACGCTTCCTATCCCTCTTGGTTTTCTCCTATAAATACGCTCATACCTCGAAGGCAGAAAAGGCACCACTCCAGACAGAGATTTAAGTTAGTTTAGTTTAGCTTTTTCTTTCCTTCTCCAATGTAATTTTTATTTTTCATTTTTCTTTTTATCTTAGGTTAGAGAGAGTTACATGATTAAAAGATAGGAAGATTATTTGAAGGTGACAATGAAGGTTTTCCATTTTTCTTCATCTACTCAATCTGGTCAAGCACTGCTTTTATGTACTTCTTTCTACTACTTTACTTTACTCCATGCTAAGGTAAATTTCATTATGGTTCAAATAGTAAAGTTATATATTCTTCTTTTATTTCTTTTTATTTCTGATTTTTGCATCAACACTTTCTTTATCTCTTTTTGTTGCTTTTTTCCTTTATAAATAAAATAGCAATAATACTACTATATCTTCTTCTACCATCTCCTTCTTAACTTAACATAATAATTTTTATTTTTTTTTTACAATACTGAGAAGATAAATATTAACTAGATGCGATAAATTAAAAGAAAGAAACTTACACAACGCTTTCATCGTTGTCCCTCCTTGTGGATCACGACCCGTTAGCCCTAGGCTACACGGTAGCATCGAGGACCTAGCACTTCTCTAAAAAGTGTGAAACCATATTTGTCTATTTTGTT
Source organism: Agave tequilana (assembly GCA_038442645.1). Classification (NCBI taxonomy): domain Eukaryota; kingdom Viridiplantae; phylum Streptophyta; class Magnoliopsida; order Asparagales; family Asparagaceae; genus Agave; species Agave tequilana. Next base: position 71,531 of record JAVJIF010006605.1, on the reverse strand, counting down.
CTTGTTGTTATCAGCCCAGTCACACTCAAACAGAATGATCTTCCTGCGCCCCTCATTGAATGATAATTCAATATATCTTTGATTACCCCGCAATAAGTAATAACTTCTCCCCTCTGGTCATTATTTTACACACTTGCGTAGCTTGTTGTCGTTGTCATGACAACAACTCCGCTATTCTGAGTACAGTTAAACTCTTCAGATGACTTCGTGCGAGATTCGAACCCTTGTATTCAAAGCCTTTGAATGTCTTGACTTTAAATTTAGGAGACCGAGACAGAGTTAACATATTGTATCCATTCCGATCTCTCGTGCAGCCTATTTAATAAACAAGATTATTTTACAAAATCATTAAACTAGAGCTATGCAAAAATATATTGTTGATAACACTTATACGTTCTCGGAACCATCTTCAAAATTTCTTATCCTGTGCATTTTGAACAAGCCATTTATAATTAGAAGCACTCGTTGAGAATCTGTCCTTAATGATTCCCGGTGTTGTCTGTAAGATATACATGACATGTTGAGATAATTCACAATTTTTAAATTTATGAAAGCCTACAATTTATATAATGTAACGTACTCAATATGAGAGGTAACTTCATCACAGTTAAATAAGCAATGATTATATGCGCTATGCATTTCGGCATTCGTGAGTGTCCTATACTGAGATTAGAACTGTATTTACCAGAAATAGAGAAAATGGAAAGTCAGGGGCTTTTTTTTCTCGACATCATGGTTATTCTTGGACTATGCATTACTCTCCATATATCACGAACAGTAACTTAGGCATTTCTCCGTGATGTAACATTCAGCTATTGAACCCTTTGGCCGCCTCTTATTTCGTACATAGGATTTTAAATAGCCCAAGTGCTTTAAGTTAACAGAAAAATTCATGACATGTTAATTATATAGGATTTAAATTAATTACAATGATTAATTAATGCAAACAAATATGTTATATATACACACCTTTCGACAGGATACATATATTGATAGTGCACATATTCACAAACACTCGCCTCTTAAGCTAAATGAACTGTCAGGTGAATCATCACCACAAAAAATGCAAGTGAAAACTTCTCAAACTTTCATAGAATTGGACCAATGTCAGTATGCAAGTTCTTAAAATCTTTCGCCTTGTTGCTTTTTGAGTCCAATCGTCGAAAAAATCGCACAACTCTATTATTGCATCAACTATCTGCTTTGGCAATCTCATATTGCGAATTGCTAATGGAAGCAACTGCTGCATTAGTACGTGATAGTCATGGCTCTTTAGTCCCCCAATCTTATCAGAATTAAAACAATATGCAATATTAGAAGAATAGCCACTCGAAACCTTCACGCCACCTAGAATAACACATATCGTCTTCCTCTGGACAGAGGATATGTGATGATACTTATGCAATTTCAGAACACATAAGAGATGTCGTGGACCTCTGAATGTTGATGCGCTTGGTATTTTGGGAGGACGCTTTATTTTTTTAATATCCTTTTTGCATTGTCATAAACTTCTAACTTTAGAGCGTCTAGCCACTTAAGCAATACCTCACAAACATTCTTTTCGATGTACATTAAATTCAAATTATAGCGAACTAAATTATTTTTCCAATACGATAATTCAAAAAAGATACTTCTCTTCCTCCACTGTGTATCTGTCGTGTTCTTATAATTCAGCCCAAATATGACATTGAGATTACCTACACTTGACAAGACATCCTGCTTTATGGGCGAGGGTGGCGGAGGATCCTCTCTGAAATTTTCATGTCCTATATAATATATTTTCTTTGATTTGTATAGCCATTCAGATAGGATGTTCTCTGCACAACTAAGACAAGCAAGATAGCCTGACGGGCTCCAACCAGATATGATAGAATAAGCAGGGAAGTCATTAATCGTTCACATAAGGTTTGCTCGCATCCGAAAATATTGTTTCATGAACGCATCCCAAGTTGATATCCCTAGACCCCACAATATATTCAACTCCTCTATTAATAGCTTCAAGTAGACATCAATGTTGTGTTTTGGACCTGTAGGACCTTCAATAAGCAATGACAACATCATATAAGACCGCTGCACGCACAATCCCGGAGGCAGGTTGTAAATCATTAAAATGATGGGCCATGTACTATAATTGATATTCATGTTTCCAAATAGATTGAACCCATCGGTAGCAAACCCTAGCCTGATACTACGCGGCTCCAACGAGTACTTCACAAGCTTCTTGTTGAAATCTTTCTATGAATCTGAATCGGGTGGGTGCCTTAAGATCTCATCGTCACGACACTCCTCTGCATGCCATCTCATGTCTTTTGCGGTAATCTCCACCGCATGGAGCCTTTGGAGCCTTGGAATCAATGGAAAGTGCTTTAAAACTTTTTTAGATACTTTTTTTCTTCGTTTCTCCAACGAAGAAGCCTTACTAGGTTTCCATCTAGGCTCATTGCATACCTTGCAAGCATCCAAATTTTCGTCTTGCTTCCAGAATAATATGCAATCATTTTGGCATGCATCAATTTTCTTATAATCACAACCCAACACTCTAATAAGTTTTTTAGTATCGTAGAACGAGTCTGATATGTTTATGTCAGGGAATGCATTCTTCAGTAAATATACCGTCTCTCCAAATGTGACGTTGCTCATCTTACCCCTTAATTTGATGAGGTACAACTTTATTATGAACTACAGTCTGGAATAGTTCTTACAGCCTGGGTATAGTGGAGCATGCGATTCTTTAATCTTCTCACGAAAATCATCAGTCTCCGAAAGAGAAGCATCAGTTGGGCCATCGTCGATCGGCTTACTGGAGCCCTCGTTGATCGGATTATGTAAAAGTGAACTTAGAAGACCGTGATAGTTAACATAACCATAGTAGACACCATCGCAATGACCTTGGTCATCACTATCATTTCTATTTGGTGGGGGATGTTTGTAAATCACCTAGAGGGGGGGTGAACAGGTGATGGCAAATCTAATGGTCACTCAATGCGGAATTAAAAACTTATTACACTAAACACCACGTATAACACAAGAGTGTAGCCGAATTCCCCGTGAATGGCTCTGGACTAACTCCTCGAGATTCCTCTAAATAAGAGTTGAGGTGCCGCGTTGGCTCTCTTTGTTGAATACATGTGTTAGCAAACAATCCCCAAGCATATAACAATTAAGCTCACAATATATATAAATCATATAAGATGAAAGCAAGATATAAACAAGAATAAGAGATAGAGAGTGAGCAATCGCAAACACGGGAGATTTGTTTCGAGGTTCAAGCACACTTGCTCTACGTCCCCGCCTTCAACACTTGAAGGATTTTCACTATAAACCGATCCCACCGGATCACTCGGTGCCGCAACACCTACAAGGCGAGTTCACACTTGAACTCCTTGGACTCTCTAGTCCCGTACACACCGCAAGCCCACTAGCTTGCCGAGGCCGCACCTCAAACACCGAGTTCTCACTAGAACCCGAAACAATGCGAACACACGCGTCCGCCTCCTCAAAGTACAAGAAAGATCTCTTGGTGATCTAAATACTTTGATCACCAATAAAAACTCTCACAATAACACTCATATAGGTAGATATAGCAATGGATAGCTCAAGTGTTGTGTGAGAAAATAAGGATTGAAATGGTGGAGGAAAACTCAAGAAAAATCACTTTAAAACACTCTTGATAAACCCCCTTTTGATTGGAAATATTTGGCTCTAAAACTTGTGGATATAACCACTGAAATGAGTGAAAAAAACTAGCCCAAAACTCTTCTTAAAATCTTATAGAAAACAGCTCCCAAAAGCCCCAATTTATAGGGCTATAAAAACTGGCCGTTGAGAGCCAGATTGGTCTGCCGGTCGACCGCCCGGTCGACCGGCCAATGGTCAAAATTCTGACCGTTGAGCCAGCGGTCGACCTGCCGGTCGACCGTGGCACTGGAACAGAGAGCAGATCTCTCTGCCGGTCGATCGGCCTGGTGACTGGGGCTTTCCAGAGAGCAGAAGCTCTCTGCGGTCGACCGGGTCGGTCGACCGGCCCTCCAGCAATCCTGGCGTGCACGTTCTGTGCACGTCGGTCGACCGGCCCGGTCGATCGACTTCATCCGTTGACCGGCAGAAACCAGAACAGACTCTATTAGGGATTAAAATGTTGGTCATTTTGGCTAAAATAAAATCCCATAAAATCATGAAAAATCTACAAAAATAGTTTTAACATTATACTTTGATAATCAAACATGCTTGAACAAAATCAAGACATGTTACAAACAATTTGAACTTAGAAATTTTGGCTAAAAATGAAAACTGTATTTTTTCAAAATTGGTTTTTCCAAAACTTCTCCAAATACAAAAACAAGATATTTTAAACATTTTTAAGCATAGAGTGTATGAAAATGATCCACTATACATGCATGGTGAAATATCTATGTTTTTGACATTAAGCTCTAAATTTGGTTTTGGTTAAAAACAAGTAACATTTAATACCAAAAACCAAACTGGTATTTTTCAAAAAGAAAACTCTTTTGTATTTTTCAAAATATAAATTCTTTTATGAAAGCTTATCTAAATTAAGAGTGTGTGTGTGTAAGATATACTTGAGCACAATCCACCAACTATTCTATCCTTTACATTTTATCTAAAAACAAAATCTTATAAAAACAAACCTAGACACAAGTTTTCATGAAGTCTTCACTTGAAGTCTTCTCATCTTCTTGACTTGGTCCAAACTTGATCCAACGAGCTAGACTCCTCTTGAGTACTTGATGTGGTCTTGATGCACAAGCTCTTGAATCAAACCGTGCTAGCTCCAAAACTTGACTTTAAATCCTTTGTTGAAGCTACACACCTACTAAGATTTTGATCACAAATCTGAGACTAAATAAACACAAGATCATTAGTACTATAACTACATGAGTTGATCATCATTAAAACTAGAGTGATAGGCCTTTGGGCCAATAATCTCCCCCTTTTTGATGATGACAAAACTCATGAAGTTATATATGCATGGATTAAAGTAAAGCTTCAAGGAAGCTCCCCCTTAACTCATGCATAACAATAAACAAATAAATATGCAATGAAGCACATAAACATGTATGCAAATATAAGGAGATAAACATGCTAATTAAATATAAAACTCATCAAATTCTTTCTTTTTCTCCTATTTGCAAAACAAAACATATATGCATAAACATAAATACTTCTCCCCTTTTATGAATAAAGCAAGGAAAACATGCATATATGCCAAATACTTCTCCCCTTTTGTCAATCATAACAAAGGGTTAAAGTAAAAACAAAACAATGTTCTCCCCTTTTAGTCAAAAACCAAAAATCAACAAAAAGGTGACATAAAACAAATCAGTAATAGAGACATATGCGATATACATTCTGTTGGCCCAAAGGCCTATCACTCTAGTTTTGATGATGATCAACTCATGTAGTTATAGTACTAATGATCTTGTGTTTATTTAGTTTCAGATTTGTGATCAAGATCTTAGTAGGTGTGTAGCTTCAACAAAGAATTTAAAGTCAAGTTTTGGAGCTAGCACGGTTGATTCAAGAGCTTGTGTATCAAGACCACATCAAGTACTCAAGAGGAGTCTAGCTCTTTGGATCATATTTGGACCAAGTCAAGAATATGAGAAGACTTCAAGTGAAGACTTCAAGAAGATGAAGACTTGTGTCTAGGTTTGTTTTATAAGATTTTGTTTTTAGTTAAAATGTAAAGGATAGAATAGTTGGTGGATTGCTCAAGTATATCTTATACACACACACTCTTGATTTAGATATGTTTTCATAAAAAAAATTTTACTTTGGAAAAATTCATAAAAGAGTTTTCTTTTAGAAAAATACCGGTTTGGTTTTTGGCATTCAAGTTTACTTGTTTTAACCAAAATCATATTTAGTGCTTAATGACAAAAACTTAGATATTTCACCATGTTTGTGTAGTGGATCATATCCATACACTCTATGCTTTAAAAGTTGTTTAAATATCTTGTTTTTGTATTTGGAGAAGTTTTGAAAAAACAAGTTTTGGAAAAAACCAATTTGGAAAATACAGTTTTTATTTTGAGCCAAATTTTCCAAGTTACAAAAATAGTTCAACTTGTTTGTAACATGTCTTGATTTTGCTCAAGCATGTTTGATTATCAAAGTATAATGTTAAAACTATTTTTATAGATTTTTTGTGAATTTATGGGATTTTATTTAAGTTAAAATGATCAACATTTTAATCCCCAAAATTATCAGGACTGGCTTCTGCCGGTCGACCGGACGGTCGACCGAGTTAGAAGTCGGTCGACCGGACGGTCGACCGACGTGCACAGACGTGCACGCCAGTGTATGCTGGAGGGCCGGTTGACCGACTCGGTCGACCGTCCAGAGAGCTTTGCTCTCTGAAAATGCCCCGGTCTACCGGGACGGTCGACCGGCAGAGAGCCCTGCTCTCTGTTCCAGAGGCTCGGTCGACCGACCGGTCAACCGCTGCCCCAACGGTCAGAAAAATGACCGTTGGCGGTCGACCGGACGGTCGACCGACAGGCCACCTGGATCCCAACGGTTAGTTTTTCTAGCCCTATAAATTTGGAGGTTTGGGTGCTGTTTTCTCCAAGATTTTCAAGTGGTTTTGAGCTAGTTTTTCCAACTCCATTTAGAGGTTTTCCCACTTGTTTAGAGAGCAAATATTTCCAATCAAAAGGGGAGTTTATCAAGAGTGTTTTAAAGTGACTTCTTGAGTTTTCCTCCACCATTTCCATCCTTGTTTTTCTCACAAACACTTGAGCAACCCATTGACATATTCATCCTATAGGAGTGTTTTTGTGAGAGTGTTTATTGGTGATCAAAATGTTTAGATCACCAAGAGTTCTTTCATGTACTTTGAGGAGGCGGACAAGTGTGTTCGCGGTGGTTTCGAGTTCGTGTGTGAACTCCTTGTTTGAGGTGCGGCCTCGGCGAGCTAGAGAGCTTGCGGTGTGTACGGGACTAGGAAGTCCGAGAGCTTGTAGGTGTTGCGGCACCGAGTGATCCGGAGGGATCGATTATAGTGAAAATCCTTCATAGTGTTGAAGGCGGGGATGTAGAGCAAGTGTGCTCGAACCTCGAAACAAATCTCCCGTGTTTGCGATTGCTCTCTCTCTATCTCTTACTTGTTTATATCTTGCATGCTCTTATTGTGCTTATCTTTATATGCTTGATATACTTGTGTGCTCTTAATTGTTATATGCTTGGGGTGTGTTTGCTAACATTAGTTTTCAACCAAGAGAGCCAACGCGGCACCTCAACTCTTATCTAGAGGAATCTTGAGGAGTTAGTCCAGAGCCCTTCACGGGAATTCGGCTACACTCTTGTGTTAAACTTGGTGTTTAATATAATAAGTTTTTAATTCCACATTTAGTGACCATTAGATTAGCCATCACCTATTCACCCCCCTGTAGGTGACTTTACACATTCATGAAGAGGAAGACGCTAAGTTAACTTCCCTATACATATACATTACATGAAATAGGGATGACAAGCCCTAATTCACATAACGCATAATATGTAATGCATAAGAGGAGATGTGAAGCTCCCCCTACACACGTGTACCGCATAAAGAAGAGTTATCAAGCTCCTCAATATAAGATACACTCAACATGAATCTATATGTAGAAGAGATGTTAAGCTCTCCTTGCATATAGGCAATACAAATCAAAACATTTTTAATTTTCTCATTAAAAACAAAATTTGAGATATCTTAATAAATCAAATTTTAAGATATCATATAAACAAAAAATTTTAAGGTACCACTTATAATCAAATTTTAAGATACCAATTTTGTAAGTAATCATTACAAATTTTGAATTTTAATCAAAATAGAAATTGTAAATTATTTTTGATACCAATTGCAATCAATAGATACCAATTGAAGATTATTGCAAATATTTGATATCAATAAAAATATCAATTTTGAAAATAATGCATAAGCTTATTAAAATATCAATTGAGAAATCAATTGAAAATAAAGATTTGAATTAAGCTTAGCATAAACAAATTATGTGCTTTAAATATGTAAATCGATTTTAACTCAAGCACAAATAACTCATATATATATGTATGAGAATGAAAATACCAATAGGAATTGATATGATGGAAATTATGAAGCATACATATATAGGAAACAAAATATGAGTATATATGTAACGCCCCAATCCTGCGGGTACGGAGACGTTACTGCGACGTATATACGCAGGTCCGAAATTCCCTCACGTATATACGCTAAGCATCAGTACAGGCAAGAATCAGAGTACGGAAGCAAATGGTGCGTTATACATTCCAACACATGAGAACAATTACAAAGTTATCACCAGAGGTGATCCAATATTACATGAATATTACATCACTGATATGTGCAATTGCGAGAATACAAGGAGATGTACAAGTATGAACAGTACAAAAGGCACTCACGAGTTTACAAAAGGAAAACTCGAGAGGCACACAGGAGGCCTGGAAGGATAGAGCTTCAGGTGGTCTGCTGGAGATCCATGCTACCGCTGCGCCACTCTGATCAACAACTGGGAGAATCCACACGCTCCAAGCTCCATGACCTGGACATGAGGATTCAGGGGAGTCAGATAGAACTCCCCAGGCGAGTGGTGATACGAATGCCAAGTGGCGAGCATAGGTAAGCATGCAGGAGCAAGTAGATATAAACAAGTGATATCAAGCAGGAACTACTCATGGTATGATAAGATAAGGGAAGGTAAAGAGATGAGAAGTAAAGTAGATAGGGCAACACCAGATATCTCCTAAACTAACGTAAAACCGATAAAAACTGATAAAATCGAATAAAACCGATTACGAGTAAGACCGATTGCATAAGCTTAGGTCACGGCCCCATGAGATTAGTATCTCGAAGGAATAATCCAAACAAAGAAACCCTCATCTATATACCTTTATCCCATGTCACCATAATCCAAGCACATACAACCCGAGTTACAAAACGGCACAGCAAATTGTATATTAGCATCTTATTATAATTGGAGCCGTCTAAGTTCCAGGCTTCAGTATGTGTCCCATTCCACATACTTCCACTCACAACTTATATAGCAAGTTATTTGGAAACTGATAAAGATCGATGAATCATGTTTCGGATGGGTCCCGTACATGCCCGGGACAACGGTTCAGGAGTATCCGGTGCTGAGCCGGAACGTACTGCTAGGTACCGGGACTTATGGACGCCTGAACAGGAATAGAGTACCGCAGATCCCATAGAAATAGGCCTAGGGCGTGTGCATACCCGGCAGGAATAAACAGGAGTAGGGGTGCCAGCACACCCCACGGAATCCCTAGTGGCCGCCAGGTGATCCCTCAAGTATGTGGCCACGCGCGGCTCGATAAGACCACCATAAACATGATTAATCAGGGCCCATCAGTTTCCCCCAAACCGGGTGCAAGTTGTCTTATTAGAATTTAATATGTGATTATCAATTTACGGGAATAGCAGGTACAAGACATGATCAGGAGTTCAGGAGTACATGAGTACTAAAGATTCAGGTCACTGTATATATAATACAGGATAACAAGTACAGTATTCTCGTAAATGAGATAATCACAGGTCAAGTATATCATGTCGGGTGTCAAGGGATAGCATGACAAGATGGTGATATTAGACAGGTAACCAGTCATGTCAAGAGATTGATATTAGTCCGGTGGCAAGTCATGTCATAACAAGGGGTCTTGCCAAGTAGTAGCATGTCTGGTGTCTGGTGATAACACATCAGTTGTCAGGTGATACAAACAGGTGTTAAATAGTAACATGTAAAAGACAGGTATGAAGTAATGGCATGGCATGTCAAGTGTTAACATATCAGGTAAATACATGGCATGTATAGAATAGTAGCTGAGCACAATCAAGCGGAGCTGAGCAAGCTGGAGTGTACAGACAGCAAACAGTATTTAATACTGGAGCGTCTGGCAAGGTTACCGGGACAACTCGGCTTAAGGTGCGAGTAGGGATTCCGGCAGCATCTCGCCTAGACGAATCTAGTGGTAAAGCGTTGAACGCTGATCATGATAACCAGGCGGAGCTGAGAGACCTGACGGTCCCAATCACTTCCCTTTCGAGATAGTGAGTGACCGGAGGCTGAAGGCTGAGAGACCTGACGATCCCAATCACTTCCCTTTCGAGATAGTGAAAGACCGGAGGCTGAAGAACGGAGAGACCTGTCGGTCCCAATCACTTCCCTTTCGAGATAGTGAGTGACCGGAGGTTAAGGGGTCCGAGTAAGCTCGGGGTTTAAGCGCACTCTCGGTGGCTACTAGCCATCCCAGGAGTGGGCAGAAACCAAGAGTCCAATCGACCACGAAGGGTTGGCCACGCATGGTATAAAGCAACAAAGTACATCACAGGCATGGTATATGTACAAGAATTAAACTACCCTAATACAAGCATTCGTCACAGAGCAATACATGTCCAGTCATTGGCACTTGGCCATACACAAATACAGGGACTCAGCCCAATACAAAATACATATAAACATGGAATAAAATACATGTCGACCCGACGAAGCGGGGAAACCCAAATGGAGGCGAGAGCGAGGACGCTCGCCTAAATCACCGGAAATGCCGAAAAGTCTGAAATCCATGGAACTCGCGCACGCGCCATATAATATAATAATATATAAATATTTAGAGAGAGAAAGTGAAGAGGAGAGAGAAAGAGTTAGAGAGAAAGAGAGAGAAACCTAGAGAGAGAAGGATATGGAAAGAGAGAGTGCATGAAGAGAGATTGGTGCACAGGGAGACGCGGGTTTGAGAGTGAGACGCGGGGGTCGCAGACGCGGGAGTCGCGTCGCGGGAATAGCAGACGCGGGAATCACAGACGCGACGTTCGAGACCGGCGTTCGAAACAGGGCGCGAGGAGAACGCGGACGCGAGCATGAACTCCGCGTCGTGTTAGCACGAGGAGAACACAGACGCGGGCATGGGCTCCGCGTTGCGCCGATACAAGAACGCGTAGATCGTGTTAAAGAATCGCTTGGACGCGGGGTGAACTCCGCGTCTAACAATCAACAGATAGAAAGAGAGAGACAGGGAAAAGGTGATCTCTTTGGTGGTGGTGTCATTGCAATTATCACCGAAATGATTACCGGAATAATCATAAACGATTACCGGAATAATCATCGGAGATGTTGCCGACGAAGAAGAGCTCGGCCCCCAATCCAAGGAGGGTGGCCGGCCCTGATAAGAGTCATTTTCCAAGTGGAGAAGACGAACAGGAAGAGGAACCAGGATGAAAAGAAAGAAATAGAGAAGGAAAGGAAAGAAGAAAGGGGGAAGAGGAGAATGACCGTCGATGGCTGGCGGTCACCGGCGGCGGCCGAAGTTGGCCGGAAGTGGCCGGAGTTGGCCGGAAAGGTGGCCAAGCAATATGTGAAGGGGTGCAAGTATAGTTCAAATTGAAAGATTGGAGTTTTGAAAACAAGGCTTCGGAGAACGAAGCTATGGCTCGTCGGAAAGAGCACGACGAGGAGATGAAGACGGCGCGGTCGTTGGTGGCTAAGATGGAGTATGAGGTGGTGGAGATGGTGATGAAGCTATGGAGGTTAATGGGTCATTGGGTGGAAAAGAAGAGGAAGAAGATGATGGTGGAGGTGGTGTTGTGGTTGAAATGGAGGAGGAGATGGAGGAGAATGAGGTGGTGGTGTTGGTGGTGGAAATGGAGGAGGAGATGGTGGAGAAATGGCTAGCCAAAGGAGGGAACATGGCTCAAACCCATGGAAATGGGCTGCCATGCTCTCTGTTGGTGGTTGCAGGAAACAAGAAGAAGAAAGAAAAGAAAAATGAATGAGAGAGAAGGAGTGGAGGCATTTATATAAAGGATGGGAATGAATATAATAATGTTGCACTTTTCAAAACAAAAGAACACACAAGGAGAACTTGCGTCTCCTCTCCAAACGCAGCCCTTATGCCTGCGTTTAGGCCAAAATGAGCCAAACGCGGAATTAAAGCCGCGTCCAGGGAAGTGCGAAGGTTGCGTTTAACAAAAGGACAAAAGTCAGATTTGACTTGATGGGAGTTGATCTGAAGTGCATTAAATGCAGTATGGAGAGAATCTCTGCATTAAATGTGGAATCTAAGTTGGTAAAACTCGCGTCTAGCGAGGAGAGAGAAAAAGTGGAAAATATCTGGACACTATTCCGGTATCTGGGAAAACATCGAAAACTCCAGAAAAGTCCAAAAAATAAAGTAACTTGGAAAGCTTCCCAAAAATTCTCAAAAATAATAAATATTATAAAAAGATTTTTGGTGAAATCGGTTTTCATAAATTCAATCTCATTTTCAAAATAAAAATCCTGAAGTCAACCGTCAACACCGGTCTATACCGGGTCGGCCGGATTTTGATAAATTCTGAAAAATTTCAGAAAATGCCAGAAAAGAGAAAATATAATTTTAAGAAGTAATATGAAAGCGGAATTCAGAAATTTGATTCCAATTATAAATTAAAATTTCTGGAATCAACCAGTGAGACTGGCCGACACCAAATCCAGTAGAATTTTGATAAATTCAGAAAATTCTCAGAAAAAGTATTTAGATAGAAAATGTGATTTTAAGAAGTTACAGGGAAGCCGTTTCTTAAAATTCAACTCCGTTTGTAAATTAAAAATCCGAGAATCGGTCAGCGGCACTGGTCGACACCGGTTTTGAAGATTTTCAATTTAATTCAGGAAAATTTCAAAAAATCATAGAAAATCTAAAATATTGGAAAATGATGTTTAAAACTGAAATCGATCAAATCAGAATAGCGAAAAGACCAAATCGAGCAATTTACTAGGATCGGGCTCCCGGTCCAGACTAGGGCTGACTTCGAGTCCGTGAATCCAGATCCAAGACAAAACGATCATATAAATAATTCATAATACCAAACAAATACAAGAAGTAAATCGAAAAAATATGATCGAAAAATCTGAATACGCAACTAAGTACGTATTTCGGGAGCAGGGTGTTACAACATATAAGAAAAATATCAATTGAGATCGAGTATATAACTCATAACCTACCAAATTGAAGAATAAATAACTAGTTAAATTAATTTTTAAAAAACTAGTTAAAGATCCTTCAAAAAGATGAAACCAAAATATATGTTTATCATGAAACATACTAAATACACAAGAAGTGACACTCCAAATCTATAAAGCTCAAAAATAATCATGAAACAAATTCATGAATAAACAAAATAAAGTGTGAGTGCACAAAAATTATGTAATTAGCATTTTCCATGAAGATAATCAATAAAGCTCAAAACATGAATATCATTTTATTAAACAAATCATGAAAATTCATTTTTCATATAAAGATGAAAATCATAAAAGTTCATTTTTCATCTTAAAAACAAACTTCTAGGTATATGTATGTTTTTATTCAATCCTAACAATATGCATACATATCCCAAATATAAAAAGAGTTCACAATGTAAATTGCATGAAGGAAAATGACTCATGGGGTATACATGTATATTTATTAGATTTGAATACAAGATACATATACATGAAGTAAAACATGAATATAGGCAAAACAAGTGTAAATGAGAGAATCATCAAAATTAGGCTATACATGTGCATATAATGAGTACAAATGAACAATGAAGTGCAAACATATATGAATCAATTTGTTGCTCACTAATTGTACAAGTATACATCCAAGTTTTGATAAAAACTACATTTAAACTAGTATTTACCACATGAAGCACAAAACAAATGAACATGTTAAAAATATCATATATGAATAAGCATGTAAATAAAGTAGGAGTTTTTAGAGATAGTTACCAAACCAAAAAACTATGCTCTAAATCTTCAAAACATGGTGGTTGTCCCACCAAACCTCCTTGATAGCGGTGCATCAAAAGTATGTCCATCAAATCCATGCATCCACTACCAAGTCACCAATCCTCTCACGTCATGTGAGAGCCCTCACCTACATCAAAAACACAAGGTGGGGATTTGGTACCCATTTTCTTTTGGGTCCTTGAGGGTTAGCATTGTAAGGAACCCAAACATTTTTCTTACTAGCAAAATTTAAAACATTTATCTTATCATAACAAAATTTTGCTAGATGGCCTTTGCGGCCACAATGTGTACATTTGTACACCTTAGGATGCATATGTGTATGAGTGTGATCGTGACGTGCAAATAGTGAATATGCATGTGGGTGATGTGCATGAACATGTGGAGTTTGTTTATTTGAAAACAAGGACTCCAATCTCTTATGGTTAAATGCACATGTGCTCAAAGTTGAGTTCAAACAATTTATGTTATTTTTCAAATTTTTAATCTCATGTTGATTAATAGTGGCATGTAAGGTGATTGGTAGTGAAAAGTGCATTTTTATCATCATATTTACCATCACATTTTCATATTATTCATTTAATTCTGCACATTTATTAATAATTTGTAATTTATTGTGTGCAGGCCTCGAATTATTATTTTAACAATAAATAAAGCTTAAAGAGCCCAAAAGCCCAGATTCAAGCCCATATTTGAAGCCCAAGAGTCAAAGTGCAAATATCAGATTGTCAAAGTGCAAATATACAAGGGCTAAAGTTGCAATTATTAAAGATGAGGGAAGGATAGAATTCTACCCAACCCTAAACTCTTGCAGGATGAGCATAAAAGCCAAAGATGAGAAGGAAATTCGTTTAAAAGAGATTGGGAGAATACAAAATCTAGATAACTTGATTTTCAAGTTATATCCATATCCCAATATTAAGAGCCAGGATCATACTTCCAGAAGCAGGCGCCCAGATGGACGGACCAGGAGAGGCCACGCGCCAAAGCGCGTGGCCAGAAGCCACTAAAGTGCCGCAAATCTGCCGCAAAAGCCGCAGAATTGCGGCAATCCGAGCTTATCTCTGGACCAATTTTTGTGGGCTGCTTTATCTGGGACTCTTCTCTCTTCTGCACCTATAAATATCCCCTGCAGTGCAACGTACAGAGTCGTCCAGCGAAGAGCCAAGGGCCAAAAGCTAGGGTTTAGTTTTTAGGTTAGATTTTATTTTCGTTTTTATTTTGTAAATTTTGTAACTGAGAGTGGAGGAAACTTTCATGGAGGATGGAGTCTTCGCTTGTACTGAGGTGACAGCGGTATAAGCCCGCTTATCTTCCATTGTTAATGAAATCCATTTAAGGTTAGTTTTTGTTATTATTTTATGTTTTTCATCTCTTGTTTATTCTTGTGCTTCTATGTTCCTATTTTCTTTCTTCTATTTGTTCTCTAATGCCTTGTGAACAATGAGACCCAACTGCTTCGAGACTGCCTAGCCAACGAAGATCCCTTGATGGCTTATGGCGATTAACTTCCTATACGCCATACTTGCAAGTCTTCCGAGAAAAGGTAAATCATCGCACGGATCAAAGGTAAGCAGGCTGAAGAGGTTCGTACGTGTTTTTTTTTCTTCCTTTAGTTTAGATCCACATCTTCCTAAATTCTTCTCTTCCACTTCACTGTAAATACCACCCATTGTAAATACCACTATTTAATAATAAAAATAAAAACTTTAGAGATAACTTGCTTAACGCTTCCATCGCAGTCCCTCCCTGAGGATCACGACCCGCATAGCCTTGCTACCGCGGATTAGAATTGAGAACTTGCACATCCTATTCTTAAAACTAAAATATTATATTTTGTGTGCAGGAAAACTCAGTCAACAAATTGGCGCCGTTGCCGGGGAGGGACGGTAAGTTTATCTCTAATAAAAAAAAATTATTATTAACTATTCTTTTATTCTTTTCTGTTTGCAGGTTTGGAGAACAGGAATCAGAAAAACAGCAGCAGCAGTGGACATACAGCTACTCTGTGCCTCTGCCCTCGAAGGCAGAGCACCAGAGTCTACTGTAGTGCCGCGGATCCGCGGCCATAGCCGCGGAAACGCAGCTGCAGTAGTGAATTACTAACTGCAGTTTTTTGCAGGGTGCTTCAAATTAAAAATACTGCTTTTGCTCTGTTCTGATTTGTTCTGTGATATACCTGTATACTGCTAATTAATTCAACAGTAAATTATTTGTTGTTAAAAATAAAAATTGATTAGACGTTTGCATATTAGGCACGTGTCTTTTCAATTACTTTATTTTACTGTTGAAGAGTGCTGGAGCAAGGTACGTACGCATTGCATGTAGAATAGGACTCATCTCTTGGTTGATTTTCTGCTTTGAGTGAATCTTATCTACTTATCTTGTACACTTGCACTAATTCATCTTAAGGGCATAACCCATTAACAAGATAAGGTGGGGATTTCATCACCCTTCCTTAGCCCAAAAATCATATCCCAAGCACTCACTAACCCAAGCCTAACTAAAAAAGAGTAGACGTTGGCCCTAGGGACATCTCGGACTCAATAGGAGATTATCCTAAGGGGGAACAGTGCTGGAAGTTGACTCTTGCCAAATCAGTGTCTAGGAAAGGGATTAAGGGCCGAAAGCCTGAAGATTGGTGGTTATTTAATTAAGGAACGTCTTTGACAGAAAACCTCCCACCACTCTTGCCCTGACCTGGCTGATTAACTTGTGGTCAAAGTCTGCACCCAACCTCCCGTGGACAGTCTAACCAGTTAGGAGTCGTCTAGGTCATAGGTCTACCCTAACTTAGGTTAGAATTTTTTTTTTTGTTTGTTTATTTATTTGTTTTCTTTGTTTGTGTTTGTGTGATATGGCATATAATAATTTTTCCAATTTTAATCCATATTACACACCTAACTATTATTCGGATATTACCAACCCGGCATATCATAACTCTGACCAATCTAGTGTGACAGAATGGTCTTATCTGAATGAATATAACCCACACCCTCCATCTTATGACTATAATTTCCATAATAATTTCAACTCGTCACAGAGTTCATTGGGTTTCGAGTCCCCCGAGTCCAATTTTCAACCGACTTATCCTCCGTCTCCACCTTGTCCACAATATTCCCAAGAGTCATACTCTGATCCACCCATTCAGAATAGAATACCATCTATCGGGGAAATGATAAGTATGCATAAGTCCAAGCAACAATTACCATCAATCGCAGACATGATTATGCGTGAGTCCACCGACTCACAACTTCATCACGATTACACTTCACCCTTTCAAGTCCAATCACAACACGATGCACCTATCAACTATGAAGGGATGCTTGCAGCCATGACTCATGCTAGATTAGCCCGTGATCGTGACATAGATCTGATGGTTCAATCCTTACGTTCTCACCGTTCGGCCATTTCTGATATCACAGACCACTCTCTTAGAGCCGACGAACCAAGTTGCTTTGGACAACAAGATTCTAATTCAGTGCCATCATGTGAACTTGCCGAAACTTCAAATTTTGATAACTTGGCAAAATTTTCCTTTCCTGAAATAGATCTTGAGCATGAATATGATCATGAACCCCAACTTGATGATTCAATTTTACTTCCTGATTCAATAATGACTCCGGTGTCTTCACCTGATTTCACTTTTTCCGAGTCAACATTGGACCCTATTCCAATTCATCATGAAATTGAATCACCCATTTTTGATGATCATATTGAACTTGACCAATTGTGCAATTTTGAAAGTCCCATGGATAAATTGGCAAGTTCTGATTTTTATATTATTGAACCCAATGAGATATGTGACCTAGATTCTCAAATCTATGATCAAGTTCAAATTCCCGAATCATTATTGACTCCTGTTTTGTTACCCGACTTAGGTAATCTTTTAGAGTCAGTTTTGATCCCCACACCTATCATTCCTGAACTTGAATCACCAACATTGAGTCACATACCATTGTGGGAAGATGATTGTGGATTTGAGCTTAAACTTATTGATTTGGACCCACTTCCTGAACTTAGCCCGACTCCTGAGCCCTTACTTGATTTGAGCTTCTTCCTTGAGTCGGTATTCGTTCCCGCACCTATAATATCCAAGTCAATAATTCCATCTTTTCATACTCCATTTTGGGACAAGGAGGTTGACACAATTGACTCTGAAACTAATTATGAATTATGGAAATTTGATGGGGTGAAAATTTTAAAAAATGATTATACATATATTTTAGTGGGTTATAGACGAAAAATTTCTGGTGGGTTTCACCAACTACTACATTATCTTGATTGGGTAGCAACGCTTGGCCCAATTAGACCACCACCGGAACCACCCCCTAAGGTAATTTTCTGCCTTCCCATGTTCTGTTTCATGCATATATGCATTCATTCATACATTGAGGACAATGCATGAGATAAGTGTGGGGGTGGGCTTTACTAACATACTAACATAAGTAGATACTAACAAAATTTGCTAATAAAAAAAATTTAAAAAAAAAATGTTATAAAAAGGACAGTATTTTGACTTATTTTTTTGAAAGAAACCTAAGTTAGTTTTAAGGATTAGGAAAATCATGATTAGGATTTCTAAAAACTTGGTCAAAATAAATAAATTGTTTAAATTTTAGGTAGAGGAGGAGAAATTGAATAAATAATTAGTCTTGATTTTTACCTTAATGAAATGTGCATACCAAATGCATATCTAGGATTCTAAGACAAAGACCTTGTGCCTCATAAAAAAAAAAAATCACCAATTAAGCTGATACATGTGCCTCAAGAAGCATAAGTATTCACGCCTAAAGGTGAGTAAATAAAATAAAGTCCTTAGTTTTGGGGCCTAGTTCACTCGAATTTGAGTCCGCGGGGTGTTTTCTCACCTGGTGCCCTAAAGCCAACCGGTTTGGGAGTCATCGACTTTAAGTTCGTCACATGGGTGGATTAGAAAGCCTAAGAAGACTAAGAAATATAATATATGTATTAACACATCTAATAATCAATTAGTTAGGTATGAGGGCCTCAAGAAGCCTTGATGCTTACATGTAAGAAAATTAGATGCGTTATACATATTAAAAAAAAAGAGAAAAAAAAATATATATATATATAAAGAGGCATGAGAGTCCAAGTTAAGGAATTCCTAGTAAAAACATAAGGATGCATATGATTTTTGGTAACGAAAAAGACTATATTAGAAATTCAATTTTAATTCTTACCTAAAATGGAAAACAATTAACTTTATTAAGACTAAGTTTAAAGAATGAATAAAAATGAGGATCCTAAAACTTATAGACTACTTAGTCTCTTCAATAATAATTCAAATATTTTCCTTTTTATGGATTTTGTGGGGGCAATCCGCTGAAAACCCTCACGAGACAACACTCGTCCTCTAGGGTAACCTAGAGGTTTAACGGCTTGTTGCACGTGCTAAGTGCAACCGTGATTCCTACGAAAGTGAGTTAGGTTAGATTAACTTTTCATTTCTTTTTTTTTTCTTTGTTTTTACTCGAGGACGAGCAAAAAGATAAGTGTGGGGGTGTGATTGGTAGTGAAAA
The DNA here is from genome assembly GCA_038442645.1 of Agave tequilana. NCBI lineage: Eukaryota > Viridiplantae > Streptophyta > Magnoliopsida > Asparagales > Asparagaceae > Agave > Agave tequilana. The sequence goes on along the minus strand of JAVJIF010006605.1, from coordinate 52,186 downwards.
CTGCATTTTTATCATCATATTTACCATCACATTTTCATATTTATTCATTTAATTCTGCACATTTATTAATAATTTGTAATTTATTGTGTGCAGGCCTCGAATTATTATTTTAACAATAAATAAAGCTTAAAGAGCCCAGATCCAAGCCCATATTTGAAGCCCAAGAGTCAAAGTGCAAATATCAGATTGTCAAATTGCAAATATACAAGGGCTAAAGTTGCAATTATTAAAGATGAGGGAAGGATGGAATTCTACCCAACCCTAAACTCTTGCAGGATGAGCATAAAAGCCAAAGATGAGAAGGAAATTCGTTTAAAAGAGATTGGGAGAATACAAAATCTAGATAACTTGATTTTCAAGTTATATCCATATCCCAATATTAAGAGCCAGGATCATACTTCCAGAAGCAGGCGCCCAGATGGACGGACCAGGAGAGGCCACGCGCCAAAGCGCGTGGCCAGAAGCCACTAAAGTGCCGCAAATCTGTGGCAAAAGCCGCAGAATTGCGGCAATCCGAGCTTATCTCTGGACCAATTTTTGTGGGCTGCTTTATCCGGGACTCTTCTCTCTTCTGCACCTATAAATATCCCCTGCAGTGCAACGTACAGAGTCGTCCAGCGAAGAGCCAAGGGCCAAAAGCTAGGGTTTAGTTTTTAGGTTAGATTTTATTTTCGTTTTTATTTTGTAAATTTTGTAACTGAGAGTGGAGGAAACTTTCATGGAGGATGGAGTCTTCGCTTGTACTGAGGTGACAGCGGTATAAGCCCGCTTATCTTCCATTGTTAATGAAATCCATTTAAGGTTAGTTTTTGTTATTATTTTATGTTTTTCATCTCTTGTTTATTCTTGTGCTTCTATGTTCCTATTTTCTTTCTTCTATTTGTTCTCTAATGCCTTGTGAACAATGAGACCCAACTGCTTCGAGACTGCCTAGCCAACGAAGATCCCTTGATGGCTTATGGCGATTAACTTCCTATACGCCATACTTGCAAGTCTTTCGAGAAAAGGTAAATCATCGCACGGATCAAAGGTAAGCAGGCTGAAGAGGTTCGTACGTGTTTTTTTTTTCCTTCCTTTAGTTTAGATCCACATCTTCCTAAATTCTTCTCTTCCACTTCACTGTAAATACCACCCATTGTAAATACCACTATTTAATAATAAAAATAAAAACTTTAGAGATAACTTGCTTAACGCTTCCATCGCAGTCCCTCCCTGAGGATCACGACCCGCATAGCCTTGCTACCGCGGATTAGAATTGAGAACTTGCACATCCTATTCTTAAAACTAAAATATTATATTTTGTGTGCAGGAAAACTCAGTCAACATAAGGCATGGTGAGATAGAGAATCATTTTTTTATTCTTTTAGAAACTTTTTCTTTTTCTTTTTCAACAATTTTTCTTTTTAAAGAAGTGTTTTCATTTAAAGCAACTTCTTTTTGTTTTTCCACCAAAACAACTTTATTTTTCAAAATAGTGTTTCCTCACAAAGATCATTTAATTTAGAAAGTAAGGAAACATTCTTATTTTTAAAATTTCATTTTCTTTATCAAAGCATGCAATTTATTTTTAAAAGAATTATTTTCTTTTAACATGCAATCAAATTTATTTTTCATATTCTTGTTATCTTTTCTAATTTAGAAAATAATTCATGATTTGATGACCCGGCAACGGCGCCAAAAAATTTGATAGGGATAGGAATAGTGGAGTAGAATTGCACAGATATTCAACAAAAGAGAGAAGGTTTAGAGTCAACCTTAGGTGCTTGATTACTCCAAAATGTATTCACAATGCTTAATGTATTCCTTCCAAATCACCGTAGTAGCATAAGCTATACGGGTCGATCCTCGAGGAGAGCTCACGATGGAAGCTTTACGGTTCGATTGTTGAAGAAAGAAAACGAAAGTTCTTCTTTGTTTCAAAAGAATGAGAAAGACATGGAAAAATAGGTGAAAGGAATTACGGTGGATTTGTACATGAAAATAGAAACGATGAAAGAAAGTGAAAAGAATTTGAAAACAAGAATTGCTTTAGAAAGAATGCTAAAAGAAAGGAAACTTGTAAAAGACTTTTAGATGGGAAAACCATGACTAGCTAACCTTACTAACTTGCTAACTTACTAATCTCCGTTAGGGTGAAGCATGCCTCATGTTGATTCATCGGCAAGTGTTTGTCTTGCTTGTTGGTCAAGTTACTTTCCCTTTGATGGATGGGTGATCATCTTGGACTTGTCTTGTAGCCTCATTGATTTCATCGGCTCTCAAGATAGAATTTCATGGTGGAATCGGGGAGTGTCACTCAAGGGATGCTAAGGAAGATGATACAAAATTCATTAAACATTCAAGGCCATACAACAAGTTAGCATTGAAGTAAGAAAGTTGTACAACAAATAGCATATGTTTAGTGTTCCATCTCCATGTTCCATCAAGGCACTTGTTCTAAGAAAAGGCTCTAAATGAGGCACACATGAATCATATGGAGAATTACAACAAGAGATTGCCAAGAATGAAAGTAACCCATCGGGGATGAAAAAGACTCAACATTTGCAAGATTAAGAATTAGCATTCACCTAAGAGTTAGAAGTTAGCAAAGTTAGTTGTTAGCTAGTCATGTTAGAAGAAGTTAGCTATCCATTACAATAAAGAGAAAACAACAAGACATCATGCTATGAAAGTAAAGCTTGAATGAAATAAAGCAAGTAATGAAAAGCGCTACAAATTGTAAAAGAAGAGAAAGTAGATTTGATTAATCCTTGCTCCAAGTTGTCACACCTTGAGTACAAGCTTTCACTCTCTCACTATCTCTCTCTTGCAGAATTTCTAGGAGGAAGAAGAAGACTAAGAACAATAAAATCTAGAGAAAAACTAAAAATTACAAGCTCTTTCCTCTATTCTCTCCTCTCTCTCTCGTACTGGCCCTGATGGTCTATTTATAGGCCTCAGAAGAATCAGCTCCCAAATCTGAATCGTCGGATCAAATCTCAGCCCCAACGGCCAGATTCCTGCCGCGAAAACGCGGCCAGAGCCGCGTTTTCGCGGCAGAATCTAGGCCGTTATGCCAGCGATTTCTGTTGCTGGTTTGTTACAGGTTGTTATCCACGTTGGTGCTTCTAGAAGGCTGACTGGGCGCATGGATGAATCCAGAAACTGGGCTATTCTTTTGGGCTTCTCTTTAGGCCTTTAAGTAATCCTTTTATTTTGATATTTACATGGATTTGTGGGCCTCTTCTCCATTAAAATATGGACCTGCAAAAATAGAGAGAAAAGGAGTAAAAATCCAATTTTTATTGATAATATGCATAATATAGAGGTGGAAGATGATGCAAAAATGAACTATAATCACTAAGCATGTCATATTTTTCAAGAAGTTGTTGACAAAAAGATGTAAGCTCATCATAGGACATATCAACATCTTCATCTACCTTGGATTCGGTAGTTACCTCAAGGGGGTTATCCTCTTGGACCATGTAGCACACGTTGGAAGCGTGACTTCCAACATCCGAGTCGCTCCCCGCATAATATTGTTCTTTTTCGCCAAGGGAGAGAATTGTGTTCCGAACTACAAAAGCCGAATCAATGTTAGAAACCCTAGATAAATATTCATCATTTAGGGTACTTTTCAAAGCATGAATGACCTTTGCATTAGCCTCAATATTTTTGCCATTTAAATAATAGGAATCTCTAGTAGTGGCAAAATAAACATGAATACCTAGGCCTTTGAGGTACAAAGACATATTAACCTTCCAAGTTTGGATGTTAAGGATGTCAAAGGTGGGGGGTGTCATGAAGTCCATGGTGTGTGTACAAATATTGTGATTAGCCTAAAATGAGGATCTTTAACTCTAGGTTGTAAGACCCAAATCAAGAGCACTTGGCTCTGATACCAATTGTAAATCACCTAGAGGGGGGGTGAATAGGTGATGACTAATCTAATGGTCACTCAATGCGGAATTAAAAACTTATTACACTAAACACCACGTATAACACAAGTGTGTAGCCGAATTCCCCGTGAAGGGCTCTGAACTAACTCTTCAAGATTCCTCTAAATAAGAGTTGAGGTGCCGCGTTGGCTCTCTTGGTTGAATACAAGTGTTAGCAAAACATCCCCAAGCATATAATAATTAAGCTCACAATATATATCAAGCATATAAGATGAAAGCAATAAAAGCATGCAAGATATAAACAAGAGTAAAAGATAGAGAGTGAGCAATCGCAAACACGGGAGATTTGTTTCGAGGTTCGAGCACACTTGCTCTACGTCCCCGCCTTCAACACTTGAAGGATTTTCACTATAAACCGATCCCACCAGATCACTCGGTGCCGCAACACCTACAAGGCGAGTTCACACTTGAACTCCTTGGACTCTCTAGTCTCGTACACACCGCAAGCCCACTAGCTCGCTGAGGCCGCACCTCAAACATCGAGTTCTCACTAGAACCCGAAACAATGCGAACACACGCGTCCGCCTCCTCAAAGCACAAGAAAGATCTCTTGGTGATCTAAACACTTTGATCACCAATAAAAACTCTCACAATAACACTCCTATAGGTAGATATAGCAATGGATAGCTCAAGTGTTGTGTGAGAAAACAAGGATTGAAATGGTGGAGGAAAACTCAAGAAAAATCACTTTAAAACACTCTTGATAAACTCCCCTTTTGATTAGAAATATTTGGCTCTAAAACTTGTGGATATAACCACTGAAATGAGTGGGAAAAACTAGCCCAAAACTCTTCTTAAAATCTTATAGAAAACAGCTCTCAAAAGCCCCAATTTATAGGGCTAGAAAAACTAGCCGTTGGGAGCCAGATTGGCCTGTCGGTCGACCTCCCGGTCGACCGGCCAACGGTCAGAATTCTGACCGTTGAGCCAGCGGTCGACCGGCCGGTCGACCGTGACACTGGAACAGAGAGCAGATCTCTCTGCCGGTCGACCGGCCCGGTCGACCGGGGCTTTCCAGAGAGCAGAAGCTCTCTGCGGTCGACCGGGTCGATCGACCGGCCCTCCAGCAATCCTGGCGTGCACGTTCTGTGCACGTCGGTCGACCGGCCCGGTCGACCGACTTTAAGCACGGTCGACCGGTCCAGTCGACCGGCAGAAGCCAGAACAGACTCTATTAGGGATTAAAATGTTGGTCATTTTGGCTAAAATAAAATCCCATAAAATCATGAAAATTCTACAAAACTATTTTTAACATTATAATTTGATAATCAAACATGTTTGAATAAAATCAAGACATGTTACAAACAATTTGAACTTGGAAATTTTGGCTAAAAACGAAAACTGTATTTTTCCAAAATTGGTTTTTTCCAAAACTTCTCGAAATACAAAAACAAGATATTTTAAACACTTTTAAAGCATAGAGTGTATGGAAATGATCCACTACACATACATGATGAAATATCTATGTTTTTGACATTAAGCTCTAAATTTGGTTTTGGTTAAAAACAAGTAAACTTTTAATACCAAAAACCAAACTGGTATTTTCAAAAAGAAAACTCTTTTGTATTTTTTCAAAATATAAATTCTTTTATGAAAGCTTATCTAAATCAAGAGAGTGTGTGTGTAAGATATACTTGAGCACAATCCACCAACTATTCTATCCTTTACATTTTATCTAAAAACAAAATCTTATAAAAACAAACCTAGACACAAGTCTTCATGAAGTATTCACTTGAAGTCTTCTCATCTTCTTGACTTGGTCCAAACTTGATCCAACGAGCTAGACTTCTCTTGAGTACTTGATGTGGTCTTGATGCACAAGCTCTTGAATCAAACCGTGCTAGCTCCAAAACTTGACTTTAAATCCTTTGTTGAAGCTACACACCTACTAAGATCTTGATCACAAATCTGAGACTAAATAAACACAAGATCATTAGTACTATAACTACATGAGTTGATCATCATCAAAACTAGAGTGATAGGCCTTTGGGCCAGCAATGTTGTCTTGGTTCGTTATGCAAATGGCACCGCGTAAGACAAGCGTAATCTTGATACCACTCCTTAGTAAATGGAACGTCATGTTGTCCGTATCAAGCATTTTTTTCAATCCCTGCACGGACAACTTATTTTATTATTAATGGCAGAATGATCGATAGCCAATTCTACAAACTCTTCATATCCGTCTTTGTATTTCACATTTATTTCTCTAAGTGTGCCCAACTCCTGTCCTACTTCATTGTTTACTTCATGATAGACACTGTTACACAACAAGCAGTAAATATGTTAATTAGTTGTATATTGTGATTAGAGTTAGATTTAGGTTAGGATTATTGTTTAGGGTTTCGATTGGACAGGTAATGTAAGTTGCTTGTTGAATGAGAATCTAGGTTCATTTGGTCGTGTCCGTGTCCGCGTTTAGGATTTATGGAATGTCACAGTAAGGTTCAATTAGGGTGATATGTCCTATCCCTTTCAATATTACATTTAGTTGGAGATATATACATTTTTTGTGTATTTCAACTAAATTTTGCTAGCGCATCCCCTGTGTTCTCCAGGTCCACATAGGGTAGTTGTGGCCTAGAAAATAAAGGAAGGTACTATCAAAATATTAGTCAAAATACACACAACATGTATACAGTATCCAACTTTTATAATGCAATTTCAAACTTGTCCAAACGGACAATCCAACAACCACTGTAATCACTAACAATACGAATTAACTATTAATATGAACAAAAAGTCTATGAAGACCACATGTTCAAGATCCATAAGGTGTTTGTATTAGAGAGTAGTTATAAGACAAGTAATACGTTGTTTGTTGAACTGGAATCTAGGGTTTATTGGGTCTGTGTCTGTGCATGTGATCCGTGTCCATGTCGTTGTAAGTTCACCTAGAGGGGGGTGAATAGGTGATGGCTAATCTAATGGTCACTTAATGCCAAATAATGCGGAAGTAAAAAACTATTATTACTTAAACTAAACTCTTACCCTAAACACCACGTATAACACAAGAGTGTTGCCGAATTCCCGTGAAGGGCTCTGGACAAACTCCTCTAGATTCCCCTAGATAAGGGTTGAGGTGCCGCATGGCTCTCTTGGTTGAATACAAGTGTTAGCAAACAAACCCAAGCAATATACAATAAGAGCACAAGGAATTTATCAAGCATATAAAGATAGGCAATAGAGCATGCAAGATATAATCAAGAGACAGAGAGAGAGAGTGAGCAATCGCAAACACAAGGGATTTGTTTCGAGATTCGAGCACACTTGCTCTACATCCCCGCCTTCGACACACGAAGGATTTCCACTATGCTTGATCCCAATGGATCACTCCTCGGTGCCGCAACACCTACAATCCCTCAGACTCTCTAGTCCCGTACACACCGCAAGCCCCACAAGCTCGCCGAGGCCGCATCTCAAACAACAAGTTCGCACCCGAACTCGAAACACCGCGGACACACACGTCCGCCTCCTCAAAGTACAAGAAAAGATCTCTTGGTGATCTAAACACTTTGATCACCAATAAACACTCTCACAAAAGCACTCCTATAGAATGAATAGCTCAATGGGCTGCTCAAGTGTTTGTGAGAAAAATAAGGATGAGAGTGGTGGAGGAAAACTCAAGAAATCTCTTTTAACACTCTTGATAAAAACTCCCCTTTTGATTGAAAGTATTAGCTCTCAATTTAGTGGAGAAAACTCTTTTAATGAAGTGAGAAAAACTGGCTCAAAGTCCACTAGAAATCTTAGAGAAAAACAATGCCCAAACCCCCAAATTTATAGGGCTAGAAAAACTAGCCGTTGGGGTCTGTCAGGCCTGTCGGTCGACCGCCCGGTCGACCGGCCAACGGTCATATTTCAGACCGTTGTGCCATCGGTCGACCGGTCGGCCAACCGAGGCCAGGATACAGAGAGCAAGTCTCTCTGTCCGGTCGGCCGCCCGGACGACCGGGGCCTTTCCAGAGAGCAGAGCTCTCTAGACGGTCGACCGGGTCGGTCAACCGGCCCTCCTGTCAGAACTGGCGTGCACGTCTGTGCACGTTGGTCGACCGGCTTGGTCGACCGGCTGAAGCCAGTACAGAAATGTAAAGGGATTTAAAACTTGGTCTTTTTGGCTCACATAAAATCCTATAAAATCACAGAAAATCTACAAAAATAGTTTTACCAATATACTTTGATAAACAAACATGCTTGCCCAAAATCAAGGCATGTTACAAATGATTTGGACTATTTTTGTAACTTGAAAATATTGGCTCAAAAGAAAACAGTATTTTCTAAAACTTGATTTTTCTAAAACTTGTTTCCCAAAATTTCACCAAATACAAAAATAAGATATTCTAAACACTTTTAAAGCATAGTGTGTATGGATATAATCCACTACACAAAAGGTGAAATATCTATGTTTTTGACATTAAGCTCTAAACATGGTTTTGGTTAAAACATAATACTTGAATACCAAAAACCAAAATGCTATTTTGTCAAAGAGAAAAATCTTTTCTAAAACAAACTAAATCAAGAGAGTGTGTGTGTGTGTGTATATGTATACTTGAGCAATCCACCAACTACTCTATCCTTTACATTTTATCTAAAAACAAAATCTTCTAAAAACAAACCTAGACTCAAGTCTTCATCTTCTTGAAGTCTTCACTTGAAGCCTCCTTGACTTGGTCCAAACATCGTGCTAGCTCCAAAACTTGACTTTAAATCCTTTGTTGAAGTTATGCACCTACTAAGATCTTGATCATAAATCTGTCACTAATTAAACACAAGATCATTAGTACTATAACTACATGAGTTAATCATCATCAAAACTAGAGTGATGGGCCTTCGGGTCAACAGTCGTGTCCCGTGTCTGTGTCCTTGCTTCATATACATATCTGTGTCGTGTTCGTGTCATATGTCCGTGTCATATTCGTGTCCGTGTCTGTGTCTGTGCTTCATATATATGTCTGTGTTTGCGTCCTGTATCACGTGTTCGTGTCCCGTGTCCTGTGTTTATATACGTGTCCGCGTCGGGGAGAGCCGAGGGAGGGAGGAGGAGGGAGGAGGGCTCGAGGTGGTCGCCGGCTTCTAACAAACAAATAACTAAGTCAATCCAAGTCCATGAAAGCTTCAGAGGTTTGAACAGATGACAGTTAATGAATCACAGATTGAACTAAGGTGTTTGAAACCATAGTTTTGATGTTTTTGTTTCTACATCAGAGGTATACTGTATCAACTTAAATGAGCATTCAAGCAGTTTAGATGAATAATAGAAAGCAAGGATTGTTTATTACTACTCTGAAGAGGACATCATATGCAAACAATCGATTTAAAAATCAAGAGTTGTGCGGGATGTGATTTAGCTTCAAATATCTAAGTATGTCTTGTAAACTATTTAACAACTTGCAGGTAGAGAACAACGAAAGGAAAATGAAATGTAATAATAAAATTATAGACATGTGATCGTACACATATTTTGCATTCTTTTCATTACACTCCTACATTTATCGTGTAATAAATCTGCTAATTTTTTTGTCTTAAATTTTTATTTTGTAGAAGATAATAATGAAGAGAAAGAGAATTAAATCAAATAAATACCAGTTAAAATCAGATTTAACTGAATCTATTTGGTTAGCTGAGGATAATCCCAAATCTAGTTAGAGCAAATCAAGGATTAGGGCAAATGTTCAGCTGAAAATCAGAGCAAATCAGAAAGATAATACTAAATGGAACCGGTAAAATTCAGATTTTTATAAATCCATTTTGGTTAGCTAAAGATCAACCGAAGATAATATCAAATACAGAGAGATAAATAGATAGAGAGAAAATAAATGGATAGAGAGAAGATCAACGGATGAGATGAAGCAAGTTTGACTCAGATTCTGACTGGATACATTTTAGTATTTGAATCATAACTTTCGCTACTGAATTTCAAATCCGATAATTCAAGATGATCCAGAAATAAGATTTACAGGGCTACAACTCTTATGTTGATCACTATTTCTAATTCTGTCATTTGGTAAGTGATATTCAGCAATCAACACGCCAACAAAGTATAAATCAGAACTGAATATCCACATCAAATCAAGTTTGGAGATAAGGGGAGGATTCAAATTCAGAAATGGTCAGCTTTCCCTATCTTCATACTGCTCTAACCTCTGTATTTCTTCTATAAATACCTGCAATCTCAAAGGCAAGAAAAAGGACCATGCAGAGATAGGAGTTAGTCTAGTTTTTCATTCTTTATAGTGTAGGTTTTTGTTTTCTTTTCATGTAATTTTATTTCTTTATAAGTATAGGTTAGACTGAGATTCATGTAAGTAAGAGAGAGAGGCTTATGTTGAGAGTGACACCGATGTACCTCCTTCTTTCTTCCATCGTTTCTGCAAGCAATAAAAGGTAACTTTTTTTTATGTTTGTCTTTACTTTTGTTTCCTTCTTCTTCTTTCTACTTTTCCTCTTTTGGTTATGATGAGCATTCAAGTGAATTTAGAAGCATCAGTATAACAATGTTTGTATGAGTGCCAACGATATTTCATGATGATGTTCTCCTCCTCAAGACTCCGTATCATTTCATTCTTGTTCGTCTTGATGATGTAATGCGAATGGGGACAGAGCTCGATCTAATGAATTATGCATTGAACGCCTCCGAAGCAAGGTAGAATATGCAAGGGTTCCAGGTAAGTCATCAACCAAAGGAGGTAAGTATTTCTTTAATCTTTTCTTTCTTTTCTTTTATTTCTTTAGTTTAGATCACTGTAACACCCATCCTCGGTATACGTGCACAGTTACGTATCCTAATTTTTGGTGCATTTTATTATTATTATTTTATTTTATTTTATTTTCTGCTATTTAAATACTTACTCATATAGCAGTACTGCATGATTTGATCTGTTTGGTATTCAGATTTGACTAATTTTAGTTTCAAATATTATTTTTTAATATTCTAGATTTTTCATGATTTTCTGGAATTTTTCGGAATTAAATTGTAAATCTTCAAACCGGTGTCGGCCAGTATCACTGGTTGATTCCAGAAATTTTAATTTACAATTGGAATCAAATTTCTGGATTCCGCTTTCACATTCCTTCTTAGAATTATATTTCTTCCTTCAGGCATTTTCTGGGATTTTTCAGATTTTATTAAAAATCTAGCCTACCCGGTGTAGACACCGTTCACAGTAGATTACAGGATTTTTATTTTGAAAATGAGATAGAATTTCTGGAAACCGATTTCACCAAAAAGTCATTTCATAATATTTATGATTTTTGTGAATTTTTGGATAGCTTTCTGAGATACTTCAATTTTTGGTCATTCCTGGAGTTTTCGGTATTTTCCCAGATACCGAGAATTTATCCAAGTTTTCCACTTATCTCTTTTTCTATTTTTCTCTCTCCTTCCTCAAACGCGAGCTTCACCAGCTGAGTTCATCATTAATGCAGCCACCCTCTCCATGCTGCATTAAATGCTTATGGGCTGACTCAACTCAAGTCCAAATCACCCATGCATTGTCCTTTTCTTTTGAAACGCAGCCTCCTTGCGTTTTCCTCTGGACGCAGCCTTGAGCTCCCGTGTTTGGCTCTTTAAATGGCCTAAACGCAGCCTTGGGACTTCGCAAACGCCACACTCATTGGAGGGAAAGTGATGATGGTTTATTATTATAATATTTTCCTCCCTTTATATATATATGCATCCCCATCTCTCTCTTCCATTTTCCTTCATCCTTTTGTTCCTGCAAGCTCCAACAGCAAGCTCACCACCACCAAGCCCCTTTGGCCGGCCATCACAACTACTCACCATCTCCATTTTTCCATCACCAATTCCTCCACCTTCTTCTCCTCCATCTCCTTCACCATTTCCAAACAACTAACTCCATCTTCTTCAACCTCTTTCACCAAGAGACACCAAAAGAACCCATCACCTCCACAAAACTTCATCACCATCTCCACCACCACCTGCACCACCGTAGCCTCCACCGAGCATACCATCTTCACCCCTCGTCAACCTCTTTCCGGCGGACTATAGCTTCATTCCCCGCAACGCCATTTGCAAAATCTCGTTTTGCCATATTGAGTTGGACTTGCACCATCAACCTTTTGCCTTCTCTTGTGGAGACCAGCCACTCCTTTGGATTGGGGCCGTGTTCTTCTTCGTTGACAGGATTCTAGGCCGGTGCCCTCCTTTTGGTTTGGGACCGAGCTTCATCACCGTAGATTTCCCGGTAATCGTTCGCGATTGTTCCGGTGATCGTTTTGGTGATTAACTTGGCAAAGGACTCATCTTCTTCACTTGGCACTCTTGCTGGACTTTGGACGCATTCTAGGCGAGTAATTCTACTCGCCAAGACTTGGACATTGTTCTCATACTTGTAATATTATCAACAAACCACAGCCCTCAAGCATCAGGATCTGTTCTCTGTTTTGCACCCATTAATCGACTTGACCCCACAACTAGTCGACTAACTTCCTTGAAACACAACTTTATTTCTGAAAACGCAGCTTTCATTAGTCGACTACCCCTTTTCTACAGTCGACTAACTCTCTCCTGAGACGCGGACTTGAGACAAGACGCGGACTTGTGAGACGCGGATTTGTGACAAGACGCGGACTTGTGAGACGCGGCATATTGAAACGCAGTCTTGTGAAACGCAGCCTATTAGTCGACTAACCCTTCTTCTAGTCGACTAACTTTTCTCCTGAAAACGCAACTCTTTGAGACGCAGCCCTATCAGTCGACTTGTCCCCTATCTATAGTCGACTAATCTTGACTATTTGCTATGGTTAATTACTTCTTTGATTATGAACATTATCTTTGGGTCATGTATTTTATATTGCTATTTGCAAGACTTGATGAATATCACCTCTTGTCATGCTATCTCCTAACACTAGGCATGACACACATGACTCTCATAATTATCACGATAACGGGAATGATAACCGGACTTTATGATTTACCAATTTGATTTACATGATAGTACAAATTGTACTCCTGATACTCCTATTTTTACAATATTCCTGACTTGCTCCTGTTCATTCCCGAAGCCTGATAATTATCTAAAGAATTCATAAAATAAGACAACTTGCATCGGGCCGGGGAAATACGCGGCTATCAATATATGTTCGTGTTTACAGTGGTATTAGGTATGTTGTGCAACTAAATTTCCGGTCTGACCTGTGGGCCTCCAGGCGACCGAGGGGAGTGCTGGCTCCCTCCTTCCTGGTACCATCATGATAAGGGCATACATAAGACCCTCCTGTTAGCCTTGCGGCTGGTTCCGTTACCAAGCAACGGAACAATCCTGGGCCGTGGTCCCGGGTATGTACGGGACCCACTGTAAACATAGTTCGTTGATACCCCCGCTGGTTTCCAATAACAACCTTGCTTTACTCGGATATGGATCTATGTGTGCTGGGACGCTAGTTCACATAGCTAGATATCAGGGTAAGACGAGTAATAATAATAATAATAATAAAAGACGTTAATTGTGGGTGTTGTATGCGCTTGGATTACGGGGACATGAGATAAAGGTATATAGATGAGGGTTTCCTTGTTTGGATTATTCCCTCGAAGTACTAGTCTCATGAGGTCGTAACTTGAGCTTATACAATGCCTTTCGTTTATAACATTTTGTGCTTTCTTTACTCGCTGGCTGATTATTCATGATATTGTACCGACTCTCATACTCTTATTTCTTATGCCGCTCGGCTGTAACCTGTTCACTTGTTTGGGAGGTCCTGACTCCCTTGAATTTGTATGTTCAGGTTCCGGACCTTGGATTGAGGTGGAGCCTTCTGTGGAAGATCAACCTTTCCTTTCCGAGCAGGCTGACTAGTCTCGGTTTCTGTTGTGCCAGACTCTCCTTTTTAGCTCGCGGGACCTTCCTTCAGCTCGTGAGCATCTTGTAATCATATTGTAAATCGTACTTTTGTGCTTGGCTGTGATATAGGATGCATGTGATATGTAATAGTATGTCACATCCCGTGATAACCTTATACTTTGTATTTCTTATGTTGGCATATGAATGGACGCTACGTTTGTCGTACTCTGATTCTTGCTTGTACTGATGCTTAGCGTATATACGTGAGGGTACTTCTGACCTGCGTATGTACGTCGCAGTGACGTCCCGGTACCCTCCGGATTGGGGCGTTACAGGTTGGTATCAGAGCCTAGGCTCTCACACCTATAGTACAATCAAGCAACAAATTAATGTAATTTGCCATTGCCAACTACAATGTACAAGTTATCTAGTCCTTCTTGATTCCTTTCCTTGTGTCCTAAAATCCTTTCATCTTTCCAGTTTCCAGTCTCCTTTTTACCAACATAAGTATGGATAGAAGGACGAGTCGTAACAATGCCGGACAAGCATCGAATGGACCTGCGGGGGAGAATGTTGAGATTCTGAGGGTTATCCAGACTATGATGGAAAATCAGCAACAGCAGACGGAACTCCTTCGGCAAGAGTTAGTAACTCCCAAGGAACAAAGGCCGGGGAATGTATCAGACTTCAGGCGGTTACAACCGGCGATATTCACGGGAGAAGAGAAACCACTAGATGCTGAGCAATGGCTGATTGACACCACAGATCTGTTGAACGCAGCCCGGGTCCCAAAAGAAAATCAAGTGGAGGTCGCCAAGATTCAGCTAAAGGATGTAGCCAGGACCTGTTGGCTAGCTGAAGAAGCAAGACTGGAGAAACCTGTCACTTGGGACCAGTTTTCTCAAAGCTTCTATAGTAGATTTTTCCCTGCCACAGCTCAGAAAGAAATGGAAGAACAGTTCATCCGACTTCAACAATGGAACCGGTTTGTGGATGAGTATGCCGCTGAGTTCTTGAGGCTGAGCCGCTTTGCTCCATATATGGTGGCTGATGAGGAAAAGCGGGCGAGTAGGTTCCAACAGGGTTTACAAATGGACATTCAAATCCTCTTAATGCCCCAACAGCTGAAAACTTATTCCCAAGTCCTCACCATAGCTCGGGAGGTGGAGCGAGGACTGGAGAAAGGGAAATCTAACATGATAAGGAACCAGATCATGAAGAGGCCATTTCCACAAACGGGAAGAGGAGGTCCATTCAGAGCAGCAAGGATCCCAACCATGAGACGACCATTTCGACCAGCCCCCTTTCCAGTAACCCAACCATTTTCTTTTTGTAGCTATTGCCAGAAACCAGGTCACTCTCGACAAAATTACCGTAGGGCAAATGGGTTATGCCTGGTATGTGGTTCCCGTGATCATTCAATAGAAATCTGTCCCCACAAAAGAATGGGAATGGTCAACCAAGCATTGCCAGCACTTCCAGGGCCAGATGGACAGAGGAACCAGGGACCAATGGTTAGGAGGGCCCTTCCCCCTCCCCCACAACAAGTTATCCGCCCAGTCCAGAGGGAGTTAGAAATGCAGCGGGTCGTGGAAGAGGACGAGCCTACAACTTGACGGCGGAAGAGGCCCAAACTTCTGGAGAAGTGGTGACAGGTAAGATTATGGTGCACTCTAAACCTGTCTTAGCCCTCTTTGATTCTGGCGCTTCTCATTGCTACATATCAGATAGTTTCATTGCTTTGAACTCTATACCTGTTGAATATTTAGACCACCAGTGGGAGATTAGTACCGGTAACGGAGTAGTCATCTCTAATAGAGTTTGTGTAAATTGTCCGGTGGAACTGTGTGACAGGACATTAACAGTGGATATGCTCGTACTAGATACTAAAGGGTACGACATAATCTTAGGCATGACTTGGCTCAGTAAATACCATGCAGTCATTGATTGTCGAAACAAGAAGGTCATTTTCAAGATGTCGCTTCAGCCTGAGTTCCAATTTGAAGGAGAACACAAACCTGTCAAGGAAAAAGCACAGATGACTGCTGGTGAGATCCAGAAAAAAGAGAGTACCAGTTTGGAATGAGTTTCCAGAAGTATTTAGGGAAATCTCAGGGCTTCCACCTGACAGGACGATTGAGTTTTCTATTGATACCCTTCCAGGTACAGTTCCGATATCCAAAGCTCCATACAGAATGGCACCCACTGAGTTGGAGATTCTAAAGAAACAGCTACAAGAATACTCTGATAAAGGATTGATTAGACCAAGTGCTTCATCATGGGGAGCTCCAGTGCTATTGGCCAACAAGAAAGACGGTGGTAAGCGGTTGTGTATAGACTACAGAGAGTTAAACAAGGTTACCATCAAGAATAAGTACCCCTTACCAAGAATTGATGATCTGTTTGATCAGCTTCATGGAGCTCGAGTATTTTCAAAGTTGGATTTGCAATCAGGTTATCATCAGCTAAAGGTAAAGAAAGAAGATATTCCCAAGACAGCATTCAGGACCCGTTATGGCCATTATGAGTTCCTAGTTATGCCCTTCGGAGTCACCAATGCCCCTGCAGTTTTCATGGATTTGATGAACAGAGTGTTCTCATCATATTTGGATCAGTTTGTGGTTGTTTTTATAGATGACATCTTGATCTATTCGAAGAACGACAGAGAGCATGCAGACCACTTAAGAATAGTGTTACAGACTCTCCAACAGGAACAACTTCATGCTAAGCAAAGCAAATGTGATTTCTGGTTAAATAGTATGGCCTTCCTTGGACACATAATTTCAGAAGAAGGAATTTCAGTAGACCCTAGTAAAATTCAGGCAGTGAAGGACTGGCCAATTCCAAGGACAGTAACAGAAATTAAGAGTTTTATTGGATTAGCCGGATATTATAGGCGCTTTGTCCAGGATTTTTCTAAGATTACAGCCCCGTTAACAAAGCTCACCCGGAAAGGAGAAAAATATATATGGACCGAGGAATGTGCTGCAGCGTTTGAGCAATTAAAGGAGAGACTCATTACAGCTCCAGTTTTGAAGACTCCTTCAGGAAGAGGAGGGATGGTTATATACAGTGATGCATCCGGGAAAGGCCTAGGGTGTGTATTAATGCAGCATGGTCATGTCATAGCTTATGCATCCAGGCAACTGAAACCACATGAGAGGAATTACCCAACTCATGACTTAGAGCTGGCGGCGGTAATATTCGCATTGAAAATCTGGAGGCATTATCTTCTGGGAGACAAGGTGCTAATTTACACTGATCACAAAAGTCTTAAGTATATCTTCACGCAGAAAGAATTGAACATGAGACAGAGACGGTGGCTTGAATTAATGGCAGACTATGATATCGACTTACAGTATCATCCGGGCAGAGTCAACACCGTACCAGATGCATTGAGCAGGAAGCCAGAAAATAAGATGCTAGTACGACTTACTCAGCAGGAGGAATTAATTCAGGACTTCATAAAACTGGACTTAATGATAGTACGAGGAGTCGATAGCACAAGACAGTTGATGACCTTTCAGATCCAGTCAACCCTGATGGATGAAATTAAAGAAGCTCAGAAAGAAGACCCCAGATTGCAGAAGTTCAGAGCTCAAATAGAAGCTGGATTGAGAACTGACCTCCGTATTCATTCAGACAACGCATTATATTTTGGTAACAGAATTTGTGTCCCCTAAGGAGAAGTCCGACAGAAAATTTTGGCAGAGGCACATAGTTCAGCCTATTCCATACACCCGGAGGAAATAAAATGTATCAAGACTTGAAACAGAAGTTCTGGTGGAATGCCATGAAAAGGGAGATAGCCCAACATGTGGCCAAGTGCTTAGTTTGCCAGCAGGTAAAGATAGAACACCAGAGAACAGCTGGACTTCTTCAGCCCTTGCCAATACCCGAGTGGAAGTGGGAACATATCACCATGGATTTTGTCACAGCACTACCTCGCAGTCCTAAGGGTAATAATGCAGTATGGGTAATCATTGACCGCCTCACAAAAGCAGCTCACTTCCTACCTTTCAGAGTAGGTCAGTCAACAGAAGTTCTTGCAGAAAAATATATGAAAGAAATTGTTCGTCTACATGGAGTTCCAGTTAGTATCGTGTCAGATAGAGACACGAGATTCCGATCACATTTTTGGGAAAGTCTCCAAGAAAATTTAGGAACTCGTCTGAAATTCAGTACTTCATATCACCCCCAGACAGACGGACAATCTGAACGGACTATCCAGATCCTTGAAGACATGTTACGAGCCTGCATGATAGAATTTAGAGGGTCATGGGAAGACTATCTTCACTTGGTAGAATTCTCTTATAATAACAGCTATCAGGCTAGTATCAAAATGGCCCCATTTGAGGCATTGTATGGCAGGAAATGCAGGTCACCGATATGTTGGGACGAAGTCGGCGAAAGAAGACTTATGGGACCAGACATTCTAGTCCAGACAACAGACAAAGTCCGAATCATCAGAGATCATCTCCGGGCAGCACAGAGCCGACAAAAGAGTTGGGCAGACACAAACAGAAGGCCATTGGAATTCAGAACCGGTGAGCATGTATTTTTAAAGATATCACCCACCAAAGGGGTAATCCGGTTCGGTACTCGTGGAAAACTTAGTCCGAGGTACATCGGCCCATTCGAAATTTTGGATCGTGTGGGAGATGTGTCTTACCGTTTGGCATTACCGCCATCTTTAGAAGGAGTACACAATGTATTCCATGTATCACAGTTGAGGAAGTATGTCAAGGATGAGAGTCACATTCTAGATCACTCAGAATTAGAACTGCAACCAGATCTATCCTACCGGGAGCAGCCGATGACCATTCTGGATAAAAGTATCAAAACTCTGAAGAATAAGGCAATACCACTAGTATTGGTTCTTTGAATAGGCATGTGCCAGGAGAAGCCACATGGGAACGGGAGGACGTTATTCGTGAGCGTTACCCTCAACTATTTTCAACTTAGTTGGTAAAACCCTTTCTTCCTATACTCTCTACCGTCATCTTCCCCTTCCTGAAATTTCGAGGACGAAATTTTTTGTAAGGTGGATAGATTGTAACACCCCATCCTCGGTATACGTGCACAGTTACGTATCCTAATTTTTGGTGCATTTTATTATTATTTTATTTTATTTTATTTTCTGCTATTTAAATACTTACTCATATAGCAGTACTGCATGATTTGATCTGTTTGGTATTCAGATTTGACTAATTTTAGTTTCAAATATTATTTTTAATATTCTAGATTTTTCATGATTTTCTGGAATTTTTCAGAATTAAATTGTAAATCTTCAAAACCTGTGTCGGCCAGTATCACTGGTTGATTCCAGGAATTTTAATTTACAATTGGAATCAAATTTCTGGATTTCGCTTTCACATTCCTTCTTAGAATTATATTTTCTTCCTTCAGGCATTTTCTGGAATTTTTCAGATTTTATCAAAAATCTAGCCTACCCGGTGTAGACACCGTTCACAGTAGATTCCAGAATTTTTATTTTGAAATGAGATAGAATTTCTAGAAACCAATTTCACCAAAAGTCATTTCATAATATTTATGATTTTTGTGAATTTTTGGATAGCTTTCTGAGATACTTCAATTTTTGGTCATTCCTGGAGTTTTCGGTATTTTCCCAGATACCGAGAATTTATCCAAGTTTTCCACTTATCTCTTTTTCCATTTTTCTCTCTCCTTCCTCAAACGCGAGCTTCACCAGCTGAGTTCATCATTAATGCAGCCACCCTCTCCATGCTGCATTAAATGCTTATGGGCTGACTCAACTCAAGTCCAAATCACCCATGCCTTGTCCTTTTCTTTTGAAACGCAGCCTCCTTGCGTTTTCCTCTGGACGTAGCCTTGAGCTCCCGCGTTTGGCTCTTTAAATGGCCTAAACGCAGCCTTGGGACTTCGCAAACGCCACACTCATTGGAGGGAAAGTGATGATGGTTTATTATTATAATATTTTCCTCCCTTTATATATATATGCATCCCCATCTCTCTCTTCCATTTTCCTTCATCCTTTTTGTTCCTGCAAGCTCCAACAGCAAGCTCACCACCACCAAGCCCCTTTGGCCGGCCATCACAACTACTCACCATCTCCATTTTTCCATCACCAATTCCTCCACCTTCTTCTCCTCCATCTCCTTCACCATTTCCAAACAACTAACTCCATCTTCTTCAACCTCTTTCACCAAGAGACACCAAAAGAACCCATCACCTCCACAAAACTTCATCACCATCTCCACCACCACCTGCACCACCGTAGCCTCCACCGAGCATACCATCTTCACCCCCTCGTCAACCTCTTTCCGGCGGACTATAGCTTCATTCCCCGCAACGCCATTTGCAAAATCTCGTTTTGCCATATTGAGTTGGACTTGCACCATCAACCTTTTGCCTTCTCTTGTGGAGACCGGCCACTCCTTTGGATTGGGGCCGTGTTCTTCTTCGTTGACAGGATTCTAGGCCGGTGCCCTCCTTTTGGTTTGGGACCGAGCTTCATCACCGTAGATTTCCCGGTAATCGTTCGCGATTGTTCCGGTGATCGTTTTGGTGATTAACTTGGCAAAGGACTCATCTTCTTCACTTGGCACTCTTGCTGGACTTTGGACGCATTCTAGGCGAGTAATTCTACTCGCCAAGACTTAGACATTGTTCTCATACTTGTAATATTATCAACAAACCACAGCCCTCAAGCATCAGGATCTGTTCTCTGTTTTGCACCCAATAGTCGACTTGACCCCACAACTAGTCGACTAACTTCCTTGAAACGCAACTTTATTTCTGAAAACGCAGCTTTCATTAGTCGACTACCCCTTTTCTACAGTCGACTAACTCTCTCCTGAGACGCGGACTTGAGACAAGACGCGGACTTGTGAGACGCGGATTTGTGACAAGACGCGGACTTGTGAGATGCGGCATATTGAAACGCAGTCTTGTGAAACGCAGCCTATTAGTCGACTAACCCCTTCTTCTAGTCGACTAACTTTTCTCCTGAAAACGCAACTCTTTGAGATGCAGCCCTATCAGTCGACTTGTCCCCTATCTATAGTCGACTAATCTTGACTATTTGCTATGGTTAATTACTTCTTTGATTATGAACATTATCTTTGGGTCATGTATTTATATTGCTATTTGCAAGACTTGATGAATATCACCTCTTGTCATGCTATCTCCTAACACTAGGCATGACACACATGACTCTCATAATTATCACGATAACGGGAATGATAACCGGACTTTATGATTTACCAATTTGATTTACATGATAGTACAAATTGTACTCCTGATACTCCTGTTTTTACAATATTCCTGACTTGCTCCTGTTCATTCCCGAAGCCTGATAATTATCTAAATAATTAATAAAATAAGACAACTTGCATCGGGCCGGGGAAATACGCGGCTATCAATATATGTTCGTGTTTACAGTGGTATTAGGTATGTTGTGCAACTAAATTTCCGGTCTGACCTGTGGGCCTCCAGGCGACCGAGGGGAGTGCTGGCTCCCTCCTTCCTGGTACCATCATGATAAGGGCATACATAAGACCCTCCTGTTAGCCTTGCGGCTGGTTCCGTTACCAAGCAACGGAACAATCCTGGGCCGTGGTCCCGGGTATATACGGGACCCACTGTAAACATAGTTCGTTGATACCCCCGCTGGTTTCCAATAACAACCTTGCTTTACTCGGATATGGATCTATGTGTGCTGGGACGCTAGTTCACATAGCTAGATATCAGGGTAAGACGAGTAATAATAATAATAATAATAAAAGACGTTAATTGTGGGTGTTGTATGCGCTTGGATTACGGGGACATGAGATAAAGGTATATAGATGAGGGTTTCCTTGTTTGGATTATTCCCTCGAAGTACTAGTCTCATGAGGTCGTAACTTGAGTTTATACAATGCCTTTCGTTTATAACATTTTGTGCTTCCTTTACTCGCTGGCTGATTATTCATGATATTGTACCGACTCTCATACTCTTATTTCTTATGCCGCTCGGCTGTAACCTGTTCACTTGTTTGGGAGGTCCTGACTCCCTTGAATTTGTATGTTCAGGTTCCGGACCTTGGATTGAGGTGGAGCCTTCTGTGGAAGATCAAGCTTTTCTTTCCGAGCAGGCTGACTAGTCTCGGTTTCTGTTGTGCCAGACTCTCCTTTTTAGCTCGCGGGACCTTCCTTCAGCTCGTGAGCATCTTGTAATCATATTGTAAATCGTACTTTTGTGCTTGGCTGTGATATAGGATGCATGTGATATGTAATAGTATGTCACATCCCGTGATAACCTTGTACTTTGTATTTCTTATGTTGGCATATGAATGGACGCTACGTTTGTCGTACTCTGATTCTTTCTTGTACTGATGCTTAGCGTATATACGTGAGGGTACTTCTGACCTGCGTATGTACGTCGCAGTGACGTCCCGGTACCCTCCGGATCGGGGCGTTACAATCACCAACACCAACAACGACCACTTCTTTTATCACTCCTTTTCCATTTCTTTGTACATATCCAATTCTGGTTTCTCTATCTTCCTAATCTCTCACTTTCTGCCTAGCTTCATTGTAATTATTTTCTTTTCTTTTTAAGAAACTAAAGAAGAACTTTAACCATTATGGTAGCATAAAAGAGAACTTGCTAGAAAAGCTTCCATCGCTAGTCCCTACTTGTGGATCACGACCCGCATAGCCACTTGCTATAGCGGTAGAATTGAGCACCTTGCACATCTCTATTTTAAATTTCTGAAATACTGTATTTTGTGTGCAGGTTCTATCTCAATCAACATGAAATAAATAGTAGACATAAAAATTTACATTCGGGGGAGGAATGCAGCGGCCGATCGGGGAGCGCCGGTGAAGAAGGAGTGTAACCCCTGCTCCCTGATGTACGTATCACAGTATCCGTATGCGATACGACGTACAAAATTGAGTTGACCTCCGTAGTAGTCCGATTGAGCCGATATCAGTTTTAAAAATCATTTTTTAATATTTTAGATTTTTCAGGATTTTCTGGAATTTTTCTGGATTATTTTGGAAAATCGTAGTCGGTGTCGACCGATACCGATAATCGGCTTTTCGATTTTTATTGCACAAACGGAGTTGTATTTTGAGAATTCGCTTTCACCTTATATCTTAGAATCATATGACCGACGTTAGGTCGATTTTTATTGCACAAACAGATCTGTTATACGGATTATTGTTACACATATATGTTCCACTGGTACAACGGATATACCATTCACAGACTACCGCATGTCATATTAGTGTTATCATCGTTACATGGATACTCTGTGCACAGTTACTTCATGTTCTTACACCACTGTTATATAGACTCACCGGTATACATGCATTGATTGGATCATGGATTTGTTCCTGTTACACGGATCATGGATTATATTATTACTCATGGATATTCTTGTATTCTCGTTATATTGATCATTGTTTATGTCACATGGATTATTGTTACATGAGTAGTTCGTCTTGTATTCCCGTTACATGATTATTTCCCGTTCTGATATTGATATTCCCGTACTGAATACATGAGCTGTTGATATGCGATGTGTGGAACTAAGTGCCACGTGGATTCAAGCCACGGGGGCCACCTCTAGAATCCCACATCTATTGTTTCCCGTTTCCCGTTATCGTGTTTCGTGCTATCAACAGAGCTCATGTCCTGTTATCGTGTTACATGTATCCTGTACTGTTCTTGTTCCTGATACTTTGTGTACATTAAATGTATGAAATATAAGATGGGGTTGGGGGAGACTTGACGGTTGACTAGATCTTGTCGGGTGGATGTTTGGATCCATTGTCTGTCCCACTGCAGGGGACGGGGTAGTGCTGGCTACCGTCTGTTATAACTCATGAGCTCCCGTTTTCCGTTATTGTTTTAGCTCAGTGAGTTCCCGTTACATGTTACAGCCTTAGCGGGCTGGCCCTGGTCTCAGCAGCCAGGGGTCTGTTTAAAGTCGTGATCCGGGTATGCACGGGATACACCTACCCGATAAGAACTCCTCGACCATGGGTTTCCAATTAACATAATAAAACAGTATACACACAATAGTGACGTCGGGAACACTTGTTATTTGGTCACTCTCTCGTTTGGATAATGGTACCCGTAGGCCATGTCCGGATGGGTTCGACTAGAGTGCGGGCTCCAGTATGAACTGCCAATGGTATGGGACACTGGAAGAGATTGATTAAAATACCAGGTGGTAATGATTGCTACTATTGTATAATGACATGACTGTGACATGACTTGCCTGATACATGTTTAGTTGTACTTGTTACTGTTCCTGATCATCTATTCGATATCATGTTACATGGATACTTGTTCCTTTACCTGGTACATGTTACATTTTCTGTGGTGGCATACTATTCATGCATATGTACATATATTCTATGTTCTGTATACCTTGCAGACATCATTACTGTCTATGCACCATACCGTATTATGGTTATAATGCATATGCCCATCTACATGTTCACTCCTACCACGTCTCCACTCGCATGGTCGTTTCTATCACGTTACTTCGGTCACGTCACCACTAGCTTGTTCATTTCTCTTACGTCATCACTAGACAACATTATTTATGATATTACCTGGGTACGATTAGAGACATGACCCGATGACCTGTTTATATATTTCTACTGCTTATTATATCCATATTATATGGTATCCCTAGTCCCACATCATGTATTATATATTAGTATTGTGCTTGTATTACTATTGTATATATTATTGCCTCCTTCATTTTACCACTCACTAGGTCGCTTTCTGACGACCCTGGGTTTGCGTGCCCAGATTGGAGATTCGCGTACCGTAGTATCCGAGAGTGCCTTGGAGTCCCATAGGAGATTCCTCATCGAGACACTTCATACGTATCTTTATGATTTATTACTGTTATCTTATTTGTCCCTATCTTTCCTATCTGTTATGATCACTCACCTTTTTCTGCATGTATTCTTGTACTTATTTCTGGCTGGGACCCCTATAACTATAAGGTGCTTTCATGTATTGAGGCTTAATGTACGCGTGAGGTTGTTTTCACCTCGCGTATGTACATTGCCATAACGTCTCCGTATCTTTAGGATCGGGGCGTTACAAAGTGGTATCAGAGCCTAGGTTCACACCTGGTGTGGGTAACCACCTGGGTTAATACTCGGGCTCTTACCAACAATACAATCAGATGCAGAGTCAAGCTTGTCTGTATCTGAATTTGGGATTCCAGCGACAAGTACAAGAATACCATATCATTGACAAGTCATTCTTTGACTCTTTTGTATTCCTTCCTGACAGTTGTTCACCAGAATATCCGATTTCCTTCTCGTTTTCTTTGCATCTTATTGCTTCCACTCTGTTCGTGCTAGTTCACTCCAGACTTCTCCATCCCGAGTTCCTTATAGCTAGCAGAGTGCGCAGCTGAAGTGTCGTAGACCCGTAACATTTAGGCTTTGGGGCTGAAAATATTGTTCTCACACCTGAATGGAAATTGCGAGGACGTAATTTTTGTAAGGTGGGGAGAAATGTAACCCCCTGCTCCCTGATGTACGTATCACAGTATCCGTATGCGATACGACGTACAAAATTGATTTGACCTCCGTAGTAGTCCGATTGAGCCGATGTCAGTTTTAAAAATCATTTTCTAATATTTTAGATTTTTCAAGATTTTTTGGAATTTTTCTGGATTATTTTGGAAAATCTCCGTAATCGGTGTCGACCTATACCGATAATCGGCTTTTCGATTTTTATTGCACAAATGGAGTTATATTTTGAGAATCTGCTTTCACCTTATATCTTAGAATCATATGACCGACGTTAGGGTATTTTTGGGGATTTTTCTAAATTTATCGAAAATCGGGCCAAACCGGTGTCGCCCGATACCGGCGACAGTTTCCGGGATTTTTAATTTGCAAACCGGATTGAATTTCTTTAAACCATCTTCATATTCTATCTCAGGGTAATATTCTCTATTTTCTGTAATTTTTGGGCACCGTTCGGAACTGGTCGAATATCGGGTCAATTTAATAATAATAAAATATTAATTTTTAATCTTCTTTTCTTTTCTTTTCTTTTCTTTTTTTCTTCTTCCTTCTTCCAGCGATTTCCCCCGCCGCCTCTCTCCACCGACTCTCCCCCTCCTTTATAAAATTCCCTTCTCTCTCTCTCTCTCCTCTATTCTTTCTCACACTCTCCCAAACTCTCTCTCTCTCCCCAAACCCTCTCTCTCTTTCTCTACTCTCTCTCTCTCTTCATTTCTCTCTCCCTATCTCCATATTTATCCCTCTCTCTCTCTGCAGACCGCCAGCGCCGGAGGCCGGCGGCACGCCGGAGGCCGGCCAGGCCGGCGGTGCTGGTGGGGGGGCATCAGCCCCACCCACTTCTCTCTCTCCCTTACTCTCGCGTGGGGAAATCCGGCGCCGGAGCGGCTCCGGGGAGGCGCCGGCGTCGGCGGGTGTAACCCCCTGCTCCCCGGTGTACGTATCACCGTATCGGTACGCGATACGACGTACAAAATTGATTTGACCTCCGTAGTAGTCCGATTGAGCCGATTTCAGTTTCAAAAATCATTTTCTAATATTTTAGATTTTTCAGAATTTTCTGGAATTTTTCTAGATTATTTGGAAAATCTCCGTAGTCGGTGTCGACTGATACCGATAACCGGCCTTCCGATTTTTAATTCACAAAAGGAGTTGGATTTTGAGAATTCGCTTTCACCGTATGTATTAGAATCTCATGAGCTACGTTTGGGTGTTTTTGGGAATTTTTCAGAATTTATCGAAAATCCGGTCAAACCGGTGTCGCCGGTATTGGCGAGACACTCTGGGATTTTTAATTGGCAAACCGGATTGAGTTTCGACAAACCGTTTTCATATTACGTCTCAGCGTATTATTCTCTATTTTTTGTAATTTTTGGGCACTGTTCGGAGATGATCGAATATTGGACCAATATAAGAATAATTAAATATTATTTTTAAAATCTTTTCTATTTTTTTTTCCTTTCTTCTCCTTTCTTCCAACGAAGCCTCCTCCCACCGCCTCACTGTACCCAAGCGACTCTCTCTCCCTCCTATAAAATTCCCTCCTCTCTCTCTCTCTCTCTCCTCTGTTCTCTCTCTCTCCACAAAACACTCTCTCTCCTCCCAATTTCTCTTTCTCTCCTCTTCTCTCTCTCCCACTCTCTCTGTTCTGTTCTGCTGTCCATGGCCGGCCAAGCCTGGCGGCGCGGTGGACCACCCGAGCTTCCCCAGCCGGCGCTCCCCTTCGACCGCCGGCCAGGGGCGGGTGGTGGAGGCGCCAGCCCCTCACTTTTCCGTTCTCTCGCTCTCTCACTTGGTGGAGTACTCCGGCAGCCTTGGGCGCCGGAGCAGCGCCGGACCGGCGCCGGGTGGCGCCGCGCGGCGGTGGCCGCGCGCGGGCAGCGGCTGCGCTGGAGCGGCAGCAGCAGCCTCACGGCTGCTGCTGTGGCCTATTTGGGTGAAAACCCAAATGGGTTTGGGTTTGGGTTTAAACCCAAACCCGACCCATTTGCATCAAACCCGACCCAATAAGGTAAAATTGCATTTAAGTCCCTGCAGGATTTTAAATTACTTTTAGGCCCCTACAAAATTACAAATAGCCCCTGAATATTTTCAGTTATTACATATTTAACCTTTTTTTAATTTACTTTAGTGTGTCGGGCGACATCGGGAGCATCCGGACTCCGATTCGGGCGATTCTGGATCCGTTGCGATCGTGGAAAAGAGAACTACCTTCCCGTGGATAGTTTGTGAGTGTTTTCTTTTTCTAAATTATATTTATTTATTCATGTTTAGCTTTCGTTATGAAACCGTAATTATGGGTTAAGCACTAGCACTGTTAAATTAATAACTGAACTCGAGAAATGTCATGTTTTGTAATAAGAGTCTGTATACAATGTGAGTAAACATGGACACTAAGCTATATGACCAATTAATGAATCACTAGACATTGTCACTGCATGGATAACTATTATAGTTACACACTACTGCTACTTGGACACCAAGACACGCGTACTTCATTATACGGGATCTTGTCACTATTCCACTGTCACCCTTACCGACCCACTGGTACACTAAGCACCATAGTGCATGTAGATATCGGTTACACTGGATATCATGTACACGTCTCACCTTTACATATGTTTGTGACCTACTGATATACGGATACACTAGTACATTGATACCGTCATGTTAGATTGATATCCTCGGTACATGGATGCACTGATCATTGTTATTACATGTACTATCACAGAGATATTACACGGATTCTTGCTACACATAGATGTTCCACTGGTACACGGATAGACCAATGCACGGACTACCGCATTTCATATGATTGTTACCGTTATGTCATGTTTACATATCACTGTTATACATGCATGTCATGTTTCCACATCCCTGTTACACATGCATACATGGTTTCTCTATTCTTGTCATATGGATCACCGTTCATATTGCATGTCATACTCATGTATTCATGTTACATGATTGTTTCCCGTTACATCTATTGATATTCTTGTTATAGATATTCCGTTACTGGACTAGAGAGCTGTTGATATGCGATATGTGGAATCCCACATCGATTGTGATATTGTTCCCGTTATATTGTTCCCGTTATATTGTTCCCGTTTCCCGGTATACTGTTCATGTTATATTGTTCATGTGATATTGTTCTCGTTTCCCGTTACATTGTTCTCTGCTATCAACAGAGCTCTGGTCCAGTTATCAGGTTATCCGTATCATGTACTGTATTTATTCTTGTTCCATTGGATACTTGACATATCAGATCATAATGATAACTGGGGTATGGGGGAGACTTGACGGTTGATTAGATCTTATCGGGTGATGTACTGGATCCATATTGTTCTCCCACTGTAGGGATGGTAGTGCTACTTACCGATTGTATTGCTCCATGAGCTATTGTTACTTGATTATTGTTCCCCTCTTAGCGGAGGGCTCTGGTCTTAGCAGCCAGGGGTTTGATAAAGGCCGTGATCCCGGGTATGCACAGGATACACCTACCCGATAAGAACTCCTCGACCATGGGTTTCCAATTAACATAATAAAACAGTATACACAATAGTGACGTCGGGAACACTTGTTATTTGGTCACTCTCTCGTCTGGATAATGGTACCCGTAGGCCATGTCCGGATGGGTTCGACTGGAGTGCGGGCTCCAGTATGAACTGCCAGTGGTATGGGACACTGGAATAGATTGATTAAAATATCAGGTGGTACTGATTTCTACTATTGTGTCAATCACATGACTTGCCTGATACATGTAAACTAACTTGTTACTGTTCCTATTATTTTGTCTGCTATCATGTTCACTGTGATCTTGCTTACCTGATACTGTTCCTGTTCGTGTTATTGTATCCGCTATCATGTTACCTGTAGACTTTGCTACACTACCTGATACCTATGGTGGCATACTACTCATGCACATGTACACCTTGCATTACATATATTCTGTT
This sequence comes from Agave tequilana, assembly GCA_038442645.1. Taxonomy (NCBI): domain Eukaryota; kingdom Viridiplantae; phylum Streptophyta; class Magnoliopsida; order Asparagales; family Asparagaceae; genus Agave; species Agave tequilana. Next base: position 22,963 of record JAVJIF010006605.1, on the reverse strand, counting down.
TTGCATTGCTTATATGCTATTTAGACACAACACAGTAGCATGTTCATATTGCATATGCCCACCTGCATGTTCATTTACATCACTACCATGTTCACTGCTTTTACGTCACCGCTAGATAACATTATTTATTATATAAACTAGATATGATTAGAGTCATGATCCGATGATAACCGGCTAGGTAGTGATGGTACCAAAAGATGACATGTTTATATATTTCCACTGTTTCCTATATGCTTACAATATTATGATATAATATCACTTGTACCACATCAGGTATTATATATTAGTATCGTGCTTGTATTATTATGTATATATTACTGCCTCCTTCATTTTACCACTCACTAGGTCGCTTTCTGACGACCCTGAGTTTGCGTGCCCAGATTGGAGATCCGCTTACCGAGAGTGCCTTGGAGTGACATAGAAGATTCCTCATCTGACCTATTCATAGGTATCTTGGGCATTTATTTCTGTTATCTTATTTGTCTCTATTTTTCATATCGGTTATGATCGCTGACCCCTTTCTGCAGGTATTCTTGTACTTATTTCATACTGGACCTCATGACTATATGGAGGTAATGTACTGTACTGAGGCTTAACGTACGCGTGAGCGTGTTTCCACCTCGCGTATGTACGTCGCCATAACGTCCCCGTACCTGCAGGATCGGGGCGTTACAGCGGGGCAGCCGCGCCGGCGGGCGGCCGCCGGCGAGGGAGGCAGCAGCAGCACCCGGCTGCTGCTGCTGTTGCTCTGTTGGGTGAAAACCCAATGGGTTCGGGTTCGGTTTAACTCAAACCCGACCCATTTGCAATTCAACCCGGCCCAATAAAGGTAATTTGCAGAAAAACCCCTGTGCTTATTTCTTATTTGCATATCAATAATTTTATTACATATTTAACCCATTTTATTTCTTTTCGTATTTGGGCAATATTGGGAACATCCGGACTCCGATTTGGACGATTCTGGATTCGTTGCGATCCTGGGAAAGAGAGCTACCTTCCCATGACTAGTTTGTGAGTGTTTTTTTATTTTATAAATTGTATTTTTATCATATTGATTACACTTGGTTGCTTTATTTAAATAAAACATGAGTACCAGTAAATCCCCATTGTTAATATTTAATACATCGTAAACTTTATTAAAACACTGTAATAAACACTGTAATTAGAATATGCCTGACTGCTCTTGAAACACGCTAATCATTCTTTTACTTGATTTATGATCAGTAACTAAAACTTGAGTAACTAAAAGACGTTCATTGTTACACTGGAGATCTATCATGTCATATTCATGTACCACTGACATCTGGGCCACTAGTGCAAGAATACACTATCATTTCATGTTTTATATCCCAGTTAGATAACTATCGTTACATGTATACTACTCCACAGAGACTCTATGACACTACACTGTCACTAGACATGAGTGCTAGACACCCTTATTTCATGCACTGGTATCCTGGACATGATACTCCATTATACACTGACCACTATGATTACATGTACTAGTGACACACAGATCTGTTATACGGATTATTGTTACACATATATGTTCCACTGGTACAACGGATATACCAATTCACAGACTACCGCATGTCATATTAGTGTTATCATCGTTACATGGATACTCTGTGCACAGTTACTTCATGTTCTTACACCACTGTTATATAGACTCACCGGTATACATGCATTGATTTGATCATGGATTTATTCCTGTTACACGGATCATGGATTATATTATTACTCATGGATATTCTTGTATTCTCGTTATATTGATCATTGTTTATGTCACATGGATTATTGTTACATGAGTAGTTCGTCTTGTATTCCCGTTACATTATTATTTCCCGTTCTGATATTGATATTCCCGTACTGAATACATGAGCTATTGATATGCGATGTGTGGAACTAAGTGCCACGTGGATTCAAGCCACGGGGGCCACCTCTAGAATCCCACATCTATTGTTTCCCGTTTCCCGTTATCGTGTTTCGTGCTATCAACAGAGCTCAAGTCCTGTTATCGTGTTACATGTATCCTGTACTGTTCTTGTTCCTGATACTCTGTGTACATTAAATGTATGAAATATAAGATGGGGTTGGGGGAGACTTGACGGTTGACTAGATCTTGTCGGGTAGATGTTTGGATTCATTGTTTGTCCCACTGCAGGGGACGGGGTAGTGCTGGCTACCGTCTGTTATAACTCATGAGCTCTCGTTTCCCGTTATTGTTTTAGCTCAGTGAGTTCCCGTTACATGTTATAGTCTTAGCGGGCTGGCCCTGGTCTCAGCAGCCAGGGGTCTGTTAAGGCCGTGATCCCGGGTATGCACGGGATACACCTACCCGATAAGAACTCCTCGACCATGGGTTTCCAATTAACATAATAAAACAGTATACACACAATAGTGACGTCGGGAACACTTGTTATTTGGTCACTCTTTCGTTTGGATAATGGTACCTGTAGGCCATGTCCGGATGGGTTCGACTAGAGTGCGGGCTCCAGTATGAACTGCCAGTGGTATGGGACACTGGAAGAGATTGATTAAAATACCAGGTGGTACTGATTGCTACTATTGTATAAATGACATGACTGTGACATGACTTGCCTGATACATGTTTAGTTGTACTTGTTACTGTTCCTGATCATCTATTCGATATCATGTTACATGGATACTTGTTCCTTTACCTGGTACATGTTACATTTTCTGTGGTGGCATACTATTCATGCATATGTACATATATTCTATGTTCTGTATACCTTGCAGACATCATTACTGTCTATGCACCATACCGTATTATGGTTATAATGCATATGCCCATCTACATGTTCACTCCTACCACGTCACCACTCGCATGGTCGTTTCTATCACGTTACTTCGGTCACGTCACCACTAGCTTGTTCATTTCTCTTACGTCATCACTAGACAACATTATTTATGATATTACCTGGATACGATTAGAGACATGACCCGATGACCTGTTTATATATTTCTACTGCTTACAGTTTATATTTCTACTGCTTATTATATCCATATTATATGGTATCCCTAGTCCCACATCATGTATTATATATTAGTATCGTGCTTGTATTACTATTGTATATATTACTGCCTCCTTCATTTTACCACTCACTAGGTCGCTTTCTGACGACCCTGGGTTTGCGTGCCCAGATTGGAGATCCGCGTACCGTAGTATCCGAGAGTGCCTTGGAGTCCCATAGGAGATTCCTCATCGAGACACTTCGTAGGTATCTTTATGATTTATTACTGTTATCTTATTTGTCCCTATCTTTCCTATCTGTTATGATCACTCACCTTTTTCTGCAGGTATTCTTGTACTTATTTCCGGCTGGGACCCCTATAACTATAAGGTGCTTTCCTGTATTGAGGCTTAACGTACGCGTGAGGTTGTTTTCACCTCGCGTATGTACGTCGCCATAACGTCTCCGTATCTTTAGGATCGGGCGTTACAAGGAGGGAGGAGGCTCGGGGGAAGGGGCGCGGGGGAAGAGGTGCGGGGAGGGGGTGGCCCGGGGGGGCGGGAAGGGGGCCGGGGGAGAGGGGGGCCGGGGAGGGAAGGGGAGGTGGCTACGGGAAAGGGGGCTGCGGGGAAGGTGGCCGAGGGAGGGAAGGGGAGGGCCAGAGGAGGGAGGAGCCGAGGGTAAGGGTTGCGGGGGAGGGCGAGGTGTCTTGGGGAGGGAGGAGAAGGTCGGGTAGAGGTGAGAGGGACGCTGGGGAGGGAGACGCCGGGGAGGAGGAGGGGCGCCGGGTAGGTAGAGGGGGGATTTTTTTGGGGAGTGGAGAAGGGAGAGAGGAGAGACCCAATTCAGCCCTAAATCACATCAATTTGCGTCAAAAACATAATTTGACGCAATATATAAGCCGTAATATCTAAAATATTGTGTCCATTATTCGACGCAATATGTCCTGAGATTTTCCACCAAAAAATCTCGCAGGATTTATTTATTTTGCGTCTAAAATTGGACACAACATTTTACAAGTTGTGTTGAAAATTCGATGCACACTTCCCGGGAAATTTTACCCCAAAAAAGTAGCACGAATTTTTAATTTGCGTTGAAAATTCAACGCAATTTGTCATTTATTCATATGTTTTAATTAGTGTCATCTATTTTTTATATTTATGTCAAATTTGCGATAATTCACGCAAAAATCGCGTCACAAAATATTTCGACGCAATTTTTCCGCAAACTAACAGTTTTCTAATAGTGTATTTATCTTATATATAGCATTGTAGCCATTTCTCCTTCCCTATGGGGACGTGCTCTAATAATACAGCTAGGTAAGGTTGAGGTAAACTCTTAATAAGTCCAACGTATGTAGTGCGAAGGGTATAACATCCAGCTGTAATATCTTTGGAAGACATACCTACGTGTGAGGAATCATGACAGCTGCGATTTGGGGGAGCAGGGCTTACCCTAGAAGCTCTCATGGGTCAGTTATTATTAGAATGGCAATTTACGCTCAACCAGCTCGCTCAATAGATGAAGACTTACGTGTGTGTATTCTATGAATATCTGGTTAAAGATTCTAGTTCTAGGCATAATTTGCTATGTCTCTCAGATGGTGATGGGTTCACTAAGGAAGGTTTCAGGCATAATCCACCTGTCCCGAATTCACAGTATGATGTTGCCTAAATTTTATTATATTTTATGATTTGATGATTTGTTTTGTTATTTATTATTGATATTTATTCTATCTTCCCTAAAACTCAAGTTTTTTTTTTTTTTTTTTTTTTTTTTTTGGGGGGGGGGGGTGTGGAGTTGGGTTTCATTGGCTTGTAGAAGGGAAACTTGAGTTTCTCTCCATTTTGTCTTGATTGTTGGTCTCACATTGGATAGGTCAGATGAGGTTGAGTGGTATATATACCAACTCCTCCATAGGCTATTGTTATGAGTGTTGGGCCATGTGCCATCTTGCCACACACGCACATATGTGCCGACTGAACCGTGTCGGGCTCAGGTTCAGGTGGCGCATGCTCAAGACCTGCGGATACGAACGCAGCTTCGTTCAAAGGAGTCCTTAAATTGTTACTTTTTGAATTCATTTTCGATATTTTGTACCCAAAGCAAAATTCTGGGTGGAGCAATGTCCGAAATGAACTGAAGCGTTTTTGTGCGGAATGAAACTCGTAGTGGAAGTTTGGTCCCAGAATGATAGCGGTTTCGAGAAGCTACTCAGAGCGTTTTCGGAGTGGTCACTCGGAGCGATCACTTGGTCTCAGAAGCCCAGCCTCGGAGAGGCTATTCAGAGTGACGCTGGCAACATTCAAAACGACATTGGTAACGCCCGCATTTGTTGCCTGTTGATTACATGGATCTGATAATTACTGTTTTGATTTTTGAGCTTTTCATGACCTGATAAAAATAGATATGCAAACGTGTAGAGCCATTGCAACAAATCAATCGCAACAAATCTGAACGTGTACTTGATTAGTACGAGGGCTGTTAGTAATGAAAGGGGGCTCTGGATCTATTTAAGTCCCCTCTTTGTTCATTCTCAACACACTGAGAAACAAACAAACAGCTACATTCTCTTCTTCTTTCTTTGATTAAAATTCGTTACTATACAATCTGTTGGAAATTTTCTTTTTTCTTTTTGGTTTTGTTCTTTGTTTTCAGGCTCTAGTTTTTCATCCGAGTTAGAGGTTCTGCCTACCGTCCACCGAGTGTTGTGTGAATCCGGGAGATCTTTTACCGCTAGGGGACAAGGCCGAATCAATATCTGGGCAAGAAGACGAGCTTTGCCCCTTTAGGACAGTGCGTTTGTACGACTGCATTTTCCAAACTAGATCTCCTTTATCTTGTTTTTAAATTTGTAATAGCATGCTTGGAATTCAATTCATTTGTTCTGCATTAAGTTTTATTTGCATGTTCAAAAAATATACTGTAATTACACCAACAAAACAAGTCAAAAAATTACTCTTTGCGCTGACAACAATTCGAGATAGAACTAGAATCAAATTTATAAAAATATTTCGTTATGAAACATATTTATTTACGCTTTTAAAAAAAAAATCAATTTAGTGCACATATTTTCAAGCTAGTAAATAAAATTAATTAAAAATGGAAGGAAAAAAAACCCAGATCCGAGTGCACACAAATGCGGGTCAGGCCGCTAGATCCCGTCATCCCATAATTGTACCTCCGGAGCACCAAATCAAGCTGAGTGCACGGCTTGTTGTGCGCTCAAACCGCCACCGACACGCCCGAAACTGCCAACCCGGGCGCTCCACCCGAGCCGCCGTTTTCTCCCGAAATTTCCAAACCAAAACCATGGGCCCGCTCGCCCCAGCCCCGCGTCCGTCCCTCCACATTCCGATCCGCAAGTAGTGACCAAACAGCGTTCACCCATAATCCCACTATCGCGACACGAGTTCATCTTTGTCTTCCTCTTCCCCACTTTTATTGCAGATAAACCCCCTTATTTTGACGATTTGTTTAATGAAACTCCCCTCCCGTTGACTCCAAAATAAAGACAAGTAGGATAAACACGAGGTGCTTTCTGCACGACTATCAGGAAATGCAGACGTCCCAAAAATATCACGGAGTCCTTTAAAACGGAGAAATTCTCCGCTCACCTTTCCCAAAGGTCACCGAGCCTTTTGGCATCAACCAAAAAGAAAAAAAGAAAAAACCTAATTTGTGGCGGGACTCTACGATTTCAAAAAGATCAAATCTTCAGGGGGAAGAGAGAAGAAAGAGAGAAAGGGAGAGAGAATTAGAGAGAGCGAGGGTGGGGGAGAGAGAGGGACAATGGTGTGGTTGAAGGACGGCGATGTGCCGCCGGACAAGGAGCGGTGCGTGAGGAATGACGGGAAGCAGTGGCGGTGCAGCAAGCGGCGGGATGGGAGGGCGGCGATGTGCGAGTATCACGTGCAATACTCGCGAAGGAAGAGCAGGACGACCGCCATGAAGAGGAAAGTGGAGCCTAGGGTTAGGGTTCCGGGGAAAATCTGCGCGCTTGGACGTGGAAGGATGGGTCGAGCAGCGAAGAGGAGGTGAGGTTTTTCTTTCTTTGCAGCGGTTTTGGGTGTTTTTCTGAGGTTTTTGTTGCTGATTCTTGCGATTTGGGGGTGCATTGTGAATGACAGAGTGATAGAGACGGGAGTGATGAAGCTAAGAGAGTAAAGCAAAGGGCAAAAGCGTAAAGGAGACGTCTTTGGAGGTGAGGAGTGGGAATTTTGTTTGTTGAGATGATATGAGTTGTCTGTTGAGTTTTGTCTTCGCGTTTCTGTCGATTTGATGGTGGATTTGTGTTGCAGAACGATGGAGATGAGAGCAGTGAAGAGGTCCAGAAGGCTGGGCGGAAAAAACTTTTAAACGAAAACGAAGTGCAATGAAAGAGGTTTCGGAGGAGAAGAAATATTTGGAAAATAGTTATAGCTCTAGTAGTCAAGAGGAGGGTTCTCGTGAAAACGTGAGGACTAGTCTCTTGCATCTCTTGAAGCTACTTTCTTTTTGATATTTCTTTTAATTTGGTTATGTGATCTGCATGGCAGGGCGACAAAGGCGAGACTAATATACAGAAGAAGACAATTAGAAGAAGGAAAAGTGCAAATAAGGACGTATCAAAGGCGTGGAAGATAGATTCGGATACCAGTGATGACTTTAATGGCAAAGAGAAGGCTTACGTCGACCTGGTGCGTGTAAGAAATATGTTGTGGTATTGTTTGATTTTTACAGTAAATTTCTGTTAAACTACTTTTCATTGTTCTTAAACTTTTCTTTTTGGAAATTTTTTTTTTAGCAGAGTGATGATGAGGAATTTAAACTGCGAGAAAAACGGAAGAGGAGGGGTTTAGAGTAGGGATGGCTTATGGGACGACCGATTCGTCCCGTTGGCCAACGAATTCGTTACGAATCCAACGAGATGGGTTGGAAATCCGGAGACGAATCGGGTCTATTGACCCTATTCGTTTCGTGGATTCGGCGAGATGGTTTGGACCCGTCTCGCCTTTTTTTATTATTATTATTTTAAAATTTGATTTTGCCATTAAATTGGGAGAATAGGGGAAAAAGAGAGAAAATTTGAAAAAAGAATAAAGGGGGAAAATTTTAAAAAATTGTAAAAAATTACAAAGAATATTATAATTGAAATACACATTACAAGCCTTTTTTGCAAGGTAAATCATTTTATTAATATGAAAAACTCAATTTACAAATTACAAAAAAGGTATTATTTTCAATATTTATCTCCTAATATCAAAGGAGGAGGAGAGGACCCTGGCCATCACTCTTCGCTTTGAGCTTGACAGAATAATATCAAATCAAATAGTAAGCTGTTTATCTCATACAGTGCTCATAAAAAACTATTCTGGTGATTTTCTACTCTTCATCCTCGTCATGTTCAAAATCTTCATCTAGAATGACTTTTTTCTTGTGTGTGTCTTTCTGCATCGAACCGGTCCTTTAAGCAAACAACCATCTTCAAGTGCTTTGGCGTCAATATGCTCCTCCAGGGCATCAAAGCTCTACTACTTGCAGAAAATGCGCTCTCGGATGCTACTGTAGAGGCCGAAGATGTTAGTATATCTCGGGTTATGGTGGAAAGAATAGGAAATTATTTTTCTGTTCCTTCCACCATGACAAAACATCAAATGTTTCTCATGATTCATCATCACTCATTTACTTCAGCAAACATTTTGTTCAAATATAAATTAAGTTCATCGAATGAACCTGCTCCTGAAGAGTATTTCTTTCTAGTATTAGAAAAAGTAAACTTTTAAAATTAGATAATCTTTTACCTAGGCTAGTAGAAGAAGTTTGTGAGGGTGTTGGTGTCCTAACCTCAGAAGAAGTGGAAATAACACATTTCTGTACAATGAGTACATTTCTTCTAGAAGAGCTCTAATTTCTAAAAGTAATTTATTTACATCTTGTTCATAATTTAAACATGTAATAAAATTGGATAATAAAAGTTTTAAATTATCCATTTTAATTCTAGGATCCATAATTGTAGCTAAGTAAAATAAAAAGGCATATATTCAAATATTTTCAAAATTTTCTTCCATATCATTTACATTCTCTTCAAGACTGTTGTCATCTCTATATGCAGCAAATACTTGAGCAATCTCATTAAGATTATAAAAAACTAAGTTACATGTGGGATAATATGTGTCAAAAGTGCTTTGTGATAGTGTTAATTTTTTCTAAAATGTAAAAAAATTCATACAATTTTACTCTTCATCACTAATATAAAAAGATAAACATTCATTTACTGTAAAAAACTGAATTGCTTGTTTATAAGGAAGGCAATACTTAATCATATAATAGCTTGAATTCCAACGCGTTTTCGCATCCGCTTGGAGTAGCTTTTCTTTCGGTCCACATTGTCAGCAATAACCTTTAAAGATTGCCTCTTAGGACCACTGTGTTTTGTGTTTTATATGTAAAATAAATTTTTTAATTTTATAAATATATTTGTCTAAGATTTTTAGATCATCTTGTACGCATAAATTTAATATATGGCAAACACATCTAACGTGAAAAAATTTACCATTTAAAATCGGATCTAATATTGTTTTCAATTGTCTTATTGAAGCAGTATTTTAACTAGCATTATCAAAAGAAATAGAAAATATTTTATTTTCAATATCATTTCTACAAGTAAGAAAAATAGAATTTGCTACATTTGTAGTAGAATGTTTCTCAGAAAACTTAAAAATGATAACATACGTTTTTGTAAAACTCAATTATCATCAATAAAGTGGGCAGTAACACATAAATAATGAATAAGATTAAGAGCTTCCCATATATCAGAAGTTAATGAAATTTGTCTAGCATCGCTAGTAAAAAGAGCCTTCAAAATATTTTTTCTATTTACAAATAAATCTTCAAGTTCTGTTGTTATAGTTTGTCTACTAATTCTTTTATAATCAGGAGCAAAAACAGATTTAAGATAATCAACAAGTGCATCTGATTCAGTAAAAAAAATGAAAGTTCTGCTCAAACAATAAATTCAGCTAATTTGTGTTGTTTGCTTCGGGCTTATATTTTCAAGTGGAGAGTGTGTCCAAATCTGCTAATATTTGTGCTTGTTGTGGTGGTAAATCGTGCTCGTTAGCATGCTTCTTGTCATAGTGTTTAGAAATAATACCTGTATCATATCCTTCTTTATGATCAAAAAGTTGATGACAATACTTACATTCTGTCTTTTTTCTGCCATTAATGGTTCTTTCTTTAAAATTGTTCCATACTTTAGAAGTTTTGGCTCTTCCTTTAATGGTTGTACTAATTGGTTCTTGTGTTTCTCTGCTCATGCAGTGATGGTTGTGTATTGTGTTGTTATTGTGTTTCAGTTAAAAAGGAGCTAAAGATTATGCGTGCATTGGTGATTTTGACATTAAAAGTTAAGAATATGATTATATGAAGAATACGGAGGAGGGAAGGAAATAGAATACCGACCTGTACCGCTATCACTGACATATGCACCATGTGTGTAGGATGCAAACCCACTGTAATTAATTGTATAGCTTGAAGAACTGTGATAAGGAGCAAACCCGGAAGTACTATGATAGAGAACAACACCGGATGTTGGAGGACCATAGGTATATGGTGGATAGCTGGCGTATGGTGACGATGAGTTACCGCCGGCATCGATGTAAGGTGTGGAAGAGGAAGGATTGTGTGTTGATGAAGAGGTACCACTGGCTTCAGATGAGCTACCACCATTACTCTAGTTGTGCTCCATTAGACTATATTAGAGGTTGTAAAAAAATTGTAATAGTAAGAGAATGATAATGATTTATAATAGAAGAAAGAGAGTTGAGTGAGATGAGAGTGAATGAGGAAGAGGGGTTATAGAGGTTATATGGGGGTGGGGATGAGGTTATAATTTTTTTTTTAAAAGTTGGCCAACGTTCTTCACTTCTTCTGCGCACACACAACGGTTTAAAAAAATAGCGTTGTTGGCAAATCAGAGGGTGCCACGTCACGTGCCACGTGACACCCTCTGTTTAGCCCACAATGGCTATTTTTGAACCGTTGAGGGTTTAAAAAATAAAAAAAAAATATGATACGGGTTTCTATCTAATTTTCCCTTTAACACCTATATTTTAATATAGGACTTAATATATATATATATATATATATATATATATATAATATATATAATATATATATATATATGGGGGGTTAGGGAAATTTTTCCCGACCCGATTCGTCCCGTGTTTCGTCACGGGACGAATCCGATCCGTCTCGTTTAGACGGGACGGGTCGATTCGTCTGACCTGCCCCTAAACGGGGTGAAATAGGTTTACTCGTATTCGCCCTGTGCGACTCTTGCGATTCGCACAGGGCGAAGCGAGGCAGGTCGACCCGCCCGATAGCCATCCGCAGAGAGAAGGTCAAGAAGGACGAGGAATCTAATTGATTCTGGAGATGTTTCTTCTACGACTAATGAAGCTCTTGAGGTAATTTACGTACTCTAGTTTTCTTTATTTCTTTTTATGATAGTTAGTCAAAGATCAATTCTGATCAATTCTTCCCCAGATTCTACAGAAAAGGTTTAATAAAACTGTTATGTGCATAAAAGTAAATTGGCTCTCATATTGCACCAGAGTATAAACTGTTTGTTTTCCTTAACTGGGCTGTAAGTGGGCAACCCACTTGCAGCCAAATTGAATTTAGATCATTTATGGTTGTCATAAATTACAAAATTAACTGTTTAGTTATTTAAAAATATTTAAAAATATCAATAAATACTAAAAATAGTAAGTATTAAAAATATTAAATAATTAAAAATTAAATTTATTAAAAATATAATATATTAATTAATAAATAATTTTAAAAAATTAGTAATATAAAATATAAAAAGTAAATTTATTAAATATTAAATAATTAAAATTTAATCTAATAATCAATACTTATTAAATTTATATTAAATATTACTAATCTATAAATAAAATAAGAATTAAATTAAGTGGAATATAATATATTAATTTAGTAATAAAAAAATTAATCTAATAATAAAAAAGATTCTTATATTAAAATTATTAAATTATTAGTAAAAACTTTAATCTAATAATTATATGTAATCTAATAATTAAAAAAGAATTTCTCATAATTTAAAAAAATAATCGAATAATAAAAAATATTAATCTAATTACAATTAACTGTCAGCAATACAAATTTGTAGGACCACAAAATTAATTGTTTATACTGCAAGTGGGTTGTAAGTGAGATTTGCATGACCACAAAATTAACTGTTTGTATTATAAGTGGATCGTAAGTGGGATGCAAGTACATTTTATGACTTACGGTCAAAACAAACACCGTACGTCGTAAGTCGCAATTGCCAATTGCGACTTGGAGACTTTTACGGTAGAACAAACACATCCTAAATTGTTTGGTTGGGACTATAAGTGACTTTTATGTTGCAAACAATTTACAATGTTGTGGGCCACACTTGCGAACGGCTATATTGTTTGCAGGTTGGCCTGTAAGTGGGAGAGAAACTTTGATCTGCCAACTTGCAGCCTACCTGCAAACAATATAGCCGTTGGCAAGTGTGGCCCACAACATTGTAAATGGGTTGCAAACATCTACAAGCATTGATTAAGGACTCGCAACATTATTTTCTGGGGGATTTGCAAGCTGCGTTGCTTGCTCTCTTTCTCTCCCCCTTCTCACACAGAGCATTACAGATCTAGCCCTTGATGGCGCCGTCATCACTGAGATCAGTCCCATCCGGTGGCGTCCTCGCTCAGAAATCGGTGGTGATCTGTGTCTCTCTGTCTTCTCCCGCTATGGCTTCATCGCCGCCGGCATCACCAACGACAGTTCCTGAGGCGGTAATAAATTTATCCATGAGCTCCCCCACTCATTGATGTAACGGACCCAGTAAAAATAAATCCTCAATTTACATAACATCCACTTATACCGACCGATTAAGGAGATCATTTCCATTTTCTTAAAAATTTCAGCAGCACCTCCTTTGTAATTACTGGTCGGATATGATGTCCGATACAAGTATGATAATTTCGGCTAACATCGGCCTACTTATTTTCAATCCAACTATATATATGAATTCAAAATCATCCACGCAATCATGAAAGTATTTCGGCTTGACATCACCTACTTAAGGAGAAACATAACAACATAAACTCTAGAATTTCTCTCTCGGCATCATAGAGTTTCAGAAATAATAACTTTCAACTTCTCATGGGCATCAAATTGATAATACACCTCTTGTTACCACACCCAGTAAAGATATCTCACATATCAATTAGAATTGAAACCACTACAAAGGTTCTTTATATATATGGGTATGTACAAGATTAATAATCTATCCCAAGACCCACATGTATCATCCACAAACACAAATGTTCCAAAATACAAGGGATGGATCGATTCAGAACGAACCCTGCGCAGCATAGCCCTGACCCCTGCCTCCAAGCAACCTGCAATATATCAGTCTGTGAGAGGGTGAGCTCGACAGCTCAGTGAGTGAGGTAGGAATAAACAAGAAAAGATAATATCTCAACAAGAGTATGAATATACACGCAATAAAAGGAATCTGAAACAGTAAGAAGACAAGAATCGGAGGCATTCGATAGTTTGATAATCAAGGTCTCAGCCTCTACAATTTCTGAGGACGATCAGACTCTTCTGATTGTATTCCCCAATTTCTTTATTGAATTTTCATCTTTATGTATGATAAGTTCTATGAGTTACATAGCCAAACTCTCTCGCCTTAAGTGTACATAGTGTGTATTACTCACGTGCCTAGTGTTCCACGCTATAATATACCAACCACCAAAGTTATGCCATAGACCTAGTTTATGCATTCAAATAACTTACATCACAAGCCATAATTATATAACATATAATCACATCATATTTCTCATAATGCAATAACGCATCACACTTCAAGTAATGCACTGATTTACATGCACACCTTTACCCAATATATGGTATTCATTTCAATGAACTAAATTTGTATTCTGATGGTTTCATTGTCATATACAACGACACATCCATCATACCCCCAGTGTCACACATACACACATACACATTTGTATCACACATAACCATTCATTATCAATCATTTGTAAGGATGCAATTAAATGTATATCATAGCACCGTCTTCGCACTCCGCCCGTGCCATACGGGTCCCTTCCTCCAATATGATATATATAGCATGTATATACAACAATAACACCGTCTTCCCCCCCTACCGGTTCTCGCACGGCCCCTTCCTCCAATATATATATATATATATATACAACAATCCCACCGTCTTCCCCCTCCTACCGGCTCCTGCCTGGCCCCTTCCTCCATAACACAATGTGTACATATATAACAACACAATAACCAACGCATCCAGTTTCATAAGATTCATATATCATGCACATCAATTCCCTTACAAAAGCAATCATACTCACAATTAATGTTTATCTGTTAGATTGCATCATTACAGGAATATTCACACCAATTAATTAATCAGAACATGCCACCCAATTACATTAAGTACATAAATCAAGTGATATACACCCATCATATTCATATCAATCATAATGATTCTTATTCAGTGAGACACATGCCAATGCCCTTGTACACCATGTTTCAAAATTCTACATTAAATGCAACACTTATTACACAAGGTTGTGTTCAGTTCTAAGCCTGCCTTACTATCCCTTTATTCTTGTAACATGGTATATGTGTGAAGATATATAATATGGGTGCTTTCTATGTAATGCTCTAAATGTATTTGAACAGAGGAACGACCATGTTCACATGGTTCACACATGCATAACGACCAGATAGTACATATGTACATATGCCACATACCCATATTTCTCACTTTCAAATCTTCATATACGAGATTTCAAAACATTCATTATTACGCCCATAGAGTTGATCATTGTCTCAGATAATCGGTTTATCCCTTTTAACTAGAATAATGTGAACGCCACAATCACTCTTTAACCCTAACGTAAATCAAGACATTATACTCAAAAGAGAAAGTAACCCATTAAGAATTGAAACGATATAGCACATACGATTGAAAGTGTTTATTTCAAGTATCTCATAAGTTTGGTCACCTTATGGGGCACATGCTATCGGTATGCAAAAGTATTACTCGCACAAACATCCTGGCTAAATGGATGGGTAAGTTGAGACTATAAGGAGAAACAATGTCTCATACGTGCTAGTTAATTGGAATACAACTCTCTAATATTACAATAAGAAAATCTTTCCTTTCAATTAGTATTCATGTTCACTCATCCATTAGTCTATTGTCCATACAATTTAGTGCTGGTCGATAACTTGACCAATTATCAGTGAATTACAATTTATCAGTCTATCATCCTTACCATTTACTTTCGGCGCTTCAGAGATTTCTACTGACTATGTGCCAATAAATACTCTATTCACAGTCCAGTTATTAGGCCACCAAAGAAATTATGTGT
This sequence comes from Agave tequilana, assembly GCA_038442645.1. Lineage (NCBI taxonomy): Eukaryota > Viridiplantae > Streptophyta > Magnoliopsida > Asparagales > Asparagaceae > Agave > Agave tequilana. The sequence continues at coordinate 7,536 of JAVJIF010006605.1, read as the reverse complement.
TAGGATGAAATATATCTTTTGGAGTCCATAACACAATAATTCCTTATTTTTGATAAAATTAACGAAACCTGAGTCTAAGGATAAACACCAGCACTCTGAGTGTACATGCAACCTCGTTATGAAACATTAATTTAAAGTAGTCAGCATTTAAATAAATAAGTATGACATACCCGTGTTCGTAACATGCGTTACTGAAGAAGAGTGTTTAGTTCTAAACTCAGCACAACATGCCTGTATAATTTCCAATAATTTTCCATAGATCCACCTAAATCCGTTTCATCGGATCTGACCTCCCTAACAATCGAAGATGATTTTATCGTAACTTCTACTTTTGATATTAGAATGAGACGCAGGGACTTCCTTTAAGACTTAGATTTATTGATCTTTCTAGCAAAATATAAAATGACCCACTTAATTCACATGAACAACTGAAATAAACAGAAAATCATTTAGACACCTAAAATTCTGCAACTTTGCACTTTCGACAAGTTATCAAGTTCCAGTGATAATTCCCAGCACAGACATTGGATTAGGACACCGTAAGCGCGGTTGGAAAGTAGACTCGATTAGCTTTCCAACGGTATATCACATGACCTATTTCTCATTAAATATCCTAACGAAAGAAACCCCAAGATTCTGGTTTCAGATCTGGGCAGACTTTAACAGATTTGTATTATTATTACAAAGTGCTTTGAACTACACAATTTCCCAACTTTTCCTCTTATTTCCTCATCTAAATTAGATCATGAGGAAGGCATGAACTTAAGTATTTAGACTTTTGGTCACGAGAATATTTATAAGAGCATTCATAGATCGATCACCACATGATTATCACAAGCCCCTCTTTAAGTCACCTCCAACTTCATAGTTGGACTTAACGTAAAAATTTTCTTCTTATCCACTAACATGACCAAGATCTAATCTTGATTCGATTGCACAATTATTATGTAAGGATGGCAAGAGGTTCAACCCTCACAAGTGCAGAAAGCTTCAAGATCCTCCATCTACTCTAAAGGTTAGGAGAGATCTATAACTTGATCTCCCCCAATTGTAATGATTCACAAGATTATGATACTGATTCCACGGTTAAGGTTAATCTTGGTCTTCCAATAATAATATATTAATCTTACTAGGACTTTTGATACGATGCCACCAAATTTCTACGGCTTAACCTTGCTTATTTAATGATAACCAATACTAACCCCCGATCGCTTTCACAAAATAGAATCATATACATGATAACCAATACTAACCCCCGATCGATTTCCAAAATAGACTCATATACAATTTACAAGAGAGTATACGTCTTGATAAAATTTAAACTAACTCAAATCATGACCCTTCTTTGAACATTATGCTATCATATAGGATTAATAGTTTGTCGCCAAAAGGCTAGGTTGCATGTTATTACAAGGGAGTCACATAATCACAAGAGAAGTTCTACTATAAGAATTGCAACACCTAGCAAGTTCATCATGCATTAGACCAAATGATTCTATGAAGCATATTTATTCCATTGAAGGAAGAACAAAATTTCACTAACTTTAGTCTCACAAACTCTCAATGAAAGCTTCATCACCATCAACTTAAATTGTGAGGTTGAGAATTCTAGGTTTAAGACTTACACCCAAAACTGAAAATTTATAAGCCCCATCTCTATATGACATAGCTCATCATGCAACCTCCTCACCCATCAATTTATATAATGAGATTAACTCAATATATCCCAAGATCAAATTTTTTATTACTATATACTTTAAAAAGCTATGAAATTTCAAGGGATAATAGCATGAATAGCTCAAGGGAAGAATTTTCATTCAACCAATAGATCAAACTCAGGGATTTCCAAAAGATGCAATTTGAGAAAAAGAAAGAGGGGAAAAACCTACTCACCATCATCAAATCGACCCGGCCCCGTCGCCCTCCGCGGCCCGGCTGGCCGCCGCCCAGCCGCGGCCTGACCGGCCGCCGCTGCTGGCCCCGCGCGCGCGAGCCTCCAGATCCAAGGGGGAGAGGGGGAAGGAACAAGGGTAGGGAGGAAAATTTAGTGAGAGAAAGTTTGGAAGCATGAATGGAGATGGGGTTTCATTTAGGTTCTAGGGTTTCTTCTCTATGAAGAAACCTCTCTAGGATGAGGATGAAAGAATAAAAATTGCCTTGACTCTTTTAAGGTCCCACTCCAAAATATTACAAGTTTGCCACCCCCCTTCATCCAAGTGTCACTCCCCAAATCAAGAAGATCTAGGCCCTTGATCTCCCATCTCATGCATACCTACTCCCTCCACTAAAAAAAAAAAATAATATAATAAATTGCCATGAATGTATTTTCTTGGCAAATACATGTATTTCAAGTATAATACTAGTATTTCATCTCATTGAAATACAAGTCACATATATATCATGATATAGGTATATTCATATATACCACTAGACATTCCCAACATTAAGTTAGAATTCATTACACATTCAATTAACATAATAATTCGAGATTTATTTTTAAATCAGCGTTTAAAATTCGGGGTGTACATTCTACCCTCCTTATAAAAGTTTCGTCCTCGAAACTTGCTACTTGAAGAGAGTAAGCATAAACTTTGCATTTCTCTTGCATATCACAAAATCTTCCTTTGATGTACTATTTTTCTCAATCATTCTCTTCAAGATTCATTATTTCTTGATCAATTCTATACTATTGTACTTACGATCCAAATTAATCTTGACTCACTTGATATTTTTATCATTCCCTTACTCCAGTGTCCCATACCACTGGCAGCTCATACTGAGGGCCCACACCCTAGCAGAGCACATCCGAATTATGGCATGTGGGTACCATAATCCGAACATAAGGCAGTGATCTAATATCTCGTGGTTCGGGATTAATCATACACGTAAGAACTCCTACCCCCCTTAAACCAACCATATCAAACAACATTTTCACATACACGCATAACACAACCACGCATATCAATCATACCAATCCAATCCTCTTTCTATCATAACAATTCTAAATTTATCCTCATTCTATATCCTGCGCTCTGATACCAACTGTAACGGTCCCAGTAAAATAAATCCTCAATTTACATAACATCCACTTATACCGACCGATTAAGGAGATCATTTCCATTTTCTTAAAATTTCAGGAGCACCTCCTTTGTAATTACTGGTCGGATATGATGTCCGATACAAGTATGATAATTTCGGCTAACATTGGCCTACTTATTTTCAATCCAACTATATATATGAATTCAAAATCATCCACGCAATCATGAAAGTATTTCGGCTTGACATCACCTACTTAAGGAGAAACATAACAACATAAACTCTAGAATTTCTCTCTCGGCATCATAGAGTTTCAGAAATAATAACTTTCAACTTCTCATGGGCATCAAATTGATAATACACCTCTTGTTACCACAACCCAGTAAAGATATCTCACATATCAACTAGAATTGAAACCACTACAAAGGTTCTTTATATATATATGGGTATGTACAAGATTAATAATCTATCCCAAGACCTACATGTATCATCCACAAACACAAATGTTCCAAAATACAAGGGATGGATCGATTCAGAACGAACCCTGTGCAGCATAGCCCTGACCCCTGCCTCCAAGCAACCTGCAATATATCAATCTGTGGGAGGGTGAGCTCGACAGCTCAGTGAGTGGGGTAGGAATAAACAAGAAAAGATAATATCTCAACAAGAGTATGAATATACGCGCAATAAAAGGAATCTGAAACAGTAAGAAGACAAGAATCGGAGGCATCCGATAGTTTGATAATCAAGGTCTCAGCCTCTACAATTTCTGAGGACGATCAGACTCTTCTGATTGTATTCCCCAATTTCTTTATTGAATTTCATCTTTATGTATGATAAGTTCTATGAGTTACATAGCCAAACTCTCTCGCCTTAAGTGTACATAGTGTGTATTACTCACGTGCCTAGTATTCCACGCTATAATATACCAACCACCAAAGTTATGCCATAGACCTAGTTTATGCATTCAAATAACACTTACATCACAAGTCATAATTATATAACATATAATCACATCATATTTCTCATAATGCAATAACGCATCACACTTCAAGTAAAGCACTGATTCACATGCACACCTTTACCCAATATATGGTATTCATTTCAATGAACTAAACTTGTATTCTGATGGTTTCATTGTCATATACAACGACACATCCATCATACCCCCAGTGTCACACATACACATACACATTTGTATCACACACATAACCATTCATTATCAATCATTTGTAAGGATGCAATTAAATGTATATCATAGCACCGTCTTCGCACTCCGCCCGTGCTATACGGGTCCCTTTCTCCCAATATGATATATATAGCATGTATATACAACAATAACACCGTCTTCCCCCCCTACCGGTTCTCGCACGGCCCCTTCCTCCAATATATATATATATATACAACAATCCCACCGTCTTCCCCCCCCTACCGGCTCCCGCCCGGCCCCTTCCTCCATAACACAATGTGTACATATATAACAACACAATAACCAACGTATCCAGTTTCATAAGATTCATATATCATGCACATCAATTCCCTTACAAAAACAATCATACTCACAATTAATGTTTATCTGTTAGATTGCATCATTACAGGAATATTCACACCAATTAATTAATCAGAACATGCCACCCATTACATTAAGTACATAAATCAAGTGATATACACCCATCATATTCATATCAATCATAATGATTCTTATTCAGTGAGACACATGCCAATGCCCTTGTACACCATGTTTCAAAATTCTACATTAAATGCAACACTTATTACACAAGGTTGTGTTCAGTTCTAAGCCTGCCTTACTATCCCTTTATTCTTGTAACATGGTATATGTGTGAAGATATATAATATGGGTGCTTTCTATGTAATGCTCTAAATGTATTTGAACAGAGGAACGACCATGTTCACATGGTTCACACATGCATAACGACCAGATAGTACATATGTACATATGCCACATACCCATATTTCTCACTTTCAAGTCTTCATATACGAGATTTCAAAACATTCATTATTACGCCCATAGAGTTGATCATTGTCTCAGATAATCGGTTTATCCCTTTTAATTAGAATAATGTGAACGCCACAATCACTCTTTAACCCCTAACGTAAATCAAGACATTATACTCAAAAGAGAAAGGAACCCATTAAGAATTGAAACGATATAGCACATACGATTGAAAGTGTTTATTTCAAGTATCTCATAAGTTTGGTCACCTTATGGGGCACATGCTATCGGTATGTAAAAGTATTACTCGCACAAACATCCTGGCTAAATGGATGGGTAAGTGAGACTATAAGGAGAAACAATGTCTCATACGTGCTAGTTAATTGGAATACAACTCTCTAATATTACAATAAGAAAATCTTTCCTTTCAATAGTATTCATGTCACTCATCCATTAGTCTATTGTCCATACAATTTAGTGCTGGTCGATAACTTGACCAATTATCAGTGAATTACAATTTATCAGTCTATCATCCTTACCATTACTTTCGGCGCTTCAGAGATTTCTACTGACTATGTGCCAATAAATACTCTATTCACAGTCCAGTTATTAGGCCACCAAAGAAATTATGTGTTAGGATGAAATATATCTTTTGGAGTCCATAACACAATAATTCTTATTTTTGATAAAATTAACGAAACCTAAGTCTAAGGATAAACACCAGCACTCTGAGTGTACATGCAACCTCGTTATGAAACATTAATTTAAAGTAGTCAGCATTTAAATAATAAGTATGACATACCCGTGTTCGTAACATGCGTTACTGAAGAAGAGTGTTTAGTTCTAAACTCAGCACAACATGCCTGTATAATTTCCAATAATTTTCCATAGATCCACCTAAATCTGTTTCATCGGATCTGACCTCCCTAACAATCGAAGATGATTTTATCGTAACTTCTACTTTTGATATTAGAATGAGACGCAGGGACTTCCTTTAAGACTTAGATTTATTGATCTTTCTAGCAAAATATAAAATGACCCACTTAATTCACATGAACAACTGAAATAAACAGAAAATCATTTAGACATCTAAAATTCTGCAACTTTGCACTTTCGATAAGTTATCAAGTTCCAGTGATAATTCCCAGCACAGACATTGGATTAGGACACCGTAAGCGCGGTTGGAAAGTAGACTCGATTAGCTTTCCAACGGTATATCACATGACCTATTTCTCATTAAATATCCTAACGAAAGAAACCCCAAGATTCTGGTTTCAGATCTGGGCAGACTTAAACAGATTTGTATTATTATTACAAAGTGCTTTGAACTACACAATTTCCCACTTTTCCTCTTATTTCCTCATCTAAATTAGATCATGAGGAAGGCATGAACTTAAGTATTTAGACTTTTGGTCACGAGAATATTTATAAGAGTATTCATAGATCGATCACCACATGATTATCACAAGCCCCTCTTTAAGTCACCTCAACAACTTCATAGTTGGACTTAACGTAAAAATTTTCTTCTTATCCCACTAACATGACCAAGATCTAATCTTGATTCGATTGCACAATTATTATGTAAGGATGGCAAGAGGTTCAAACCCTCACAAGTGCAGAAAGCTTCAAGATCCTCCATCTACTCTAAAGGTTAGGAGAGATCTATAACTTGATCTCCCCCAATTGTAATGATTCACAAGATTATGATACTGATTCCACGGTTAAGATTAATCTTGGTCTTCCAATAATAATATATTAATCTTTACTAGGACTTTTGATACGATGCCACCCAAATTTCTACGGCTTAACCTTGCTTATTTAATGATAACCAATACTAACCCCCGATCGCTTTCACAAAATAGAATCATATACATGATAACCAATACTAACCCCCGATCGATTTCCAAAATAGACTCATATACAATTTACAAGAGAGTATACGTCTTGATAAAATTTAAACTAACTCAACCATGACCCTTCTTTGAACATTATGCTATCATATAGGATTAATAGTTTGTCGCCAAAAGGCTAGGTTGCATGTTATTACAAGGGAGTCACATAATCACAAGAGAAGTTCTACTATAAGAATTGCAACACCTAGCAATTTCATCATGCATTAGACCAAATGATTCTATGAAGCATATTTATTCCAATTGAAGGAAGAACAAAATTTCACAAACTTTAGTCTCACAAACTCTCAATGAAAGCTTCATCACCATCAACTTAAATTGTGAGGTTGAGAATTCTAGGTTTAAGACTTACACCCAAAACTGAAAATTTATAAGCCATCTCTATATGACATAGCTCATCATGCAACCTCCTCACCCATCAATTTATATAATGGGATTAACTCAATATATCCCAAGATCAAATTTTTTATTACTACATACTTTAAAAAGCTATGAAATTTCAAGGGATAATAGCATGAATAGCTCAAGGGAGAATTTTCATTCAACCAATAGATCAAACTTAGGGATTTCCAAAAGATGCAATTTGAGAAAAAGAAAGAGGGAAAAACCTACTCACCATCATCAAATCGACCCGGC